>CM076849.1:103119698-103198947 GCA_039519185.1 Astragalus membranaceus
GAGTGTTTAGTATCATTCTTTGCTTTATTTGTCGATTCTCATGGTTACAGGATTATATATTTGGACCAAAATGAACATCACAGTAAAATAACACCCCAGGACCATCTGGAACTTGCTTTGAGGCCTGTTCAAGGAAGTGGAAGAGATATAGCTTCTAAAACGGAGGTATTTTTTCATTTCTTGATTTAGTCATTCCATGAAGCATTTGTTGTAGTATACTTGATCATTTTTGCATAAGTTGTGCTATCATCTCCCACTAAATTTTCTTTTTAATGTAATTATTCAAGAGTGAAGCTCAAAGGAAGCTAGAACTGACCAGGTGCAGACAGACAGATCTAGCAGATAATCTAGCATCATTTTAGAAAAAAATGTTAGTAAAAAAGCACTAGAAAGACATTTTTGTTTTCAAATAAAAATGCATGTTGTGTATTGATTTTCACTTAGCTGTCCCTTTTACAGGTAATAGGAAATCATGACTAACAAATAAATTCTAGAAATTTCCTAACCTATATAATATCGTTATAGAATTCTAAATTCAACTGTAGTTATGTTTCAATTGCTCAAGTTAGCTCCATAAAAGTTCTTAGATTCATTGCTGCAAAAGTAACTCGATTGTTTAGAAAATAATAGTTGTTGTCCCTTTTTATTTTGCATCAATAGCCCACATTGAATTGAAAGTTGTTCCTTTAGCTTTTGGGTGATGGAGTTGCTGAAGGAGCACCGCTTTTGGATGTTGATTGGGGGTGAAACACTGGTTCTTCACATATGTTATGCTCCAAAGATTGCTTTTGTTACACTTCCGAAGGGATCATTTCATCGTACTTGGTGATTACACATGTATGTTTGTGGTTTAGATTTTCATGAATTTGTTCCACATCGTTCTTGAATCAACTTCTTTTCTCAATTTTTTGTTCTTAGATCCTTTTCAAATATTTTTCTAATTTTGAGAAATTTACTTTTCCAAGCACTATACCTAGACTAGGTTTTTGAAATAAGTTATGAAATTTTGTTTTTATAGTTTTTCAACATATTTTTGAGAATTTGTTCACATCTTATTTTGAAAACTTTTGTTCTAGAAAACCATATTCTTAGATCTTCTTAAACATTTTTCAATATTAAAATATTTACATATTTAAATACTTGTCAAAGCTAGGGTTTTGAGAAATAATTTTTGAAACTTCTTTTTTCGAAAACCAATTTTCTTATATCCCTTATATCTCTCAATTTTAATAATTTGACTTTTGCAAACACTTTGTCAAGGGCTCAAAGCTAGGTTTTTGAGAAATAATTTCTGAAACTTATTTTTAGAGTTTTTTTAACTTGTCTTTTAAACTTTTTTTGACGTCTTATTTTGAAAACCTATCTCTCAGAGATCATTTTTAAATTAAACTTTATTCATAACTTCTTTTCTTATAAGTTCTTAGATCCTTTTTACTTTTTTTGTTTGAAAAGTTTTATTTTGCTAACACTTTGTCTGGACTAAGGTTTGAGAAATCTAAAGACAATAAATCTTGAGAGTCTCCAACCCAGCTCTCCCCATTTATCTCATTCTATCATTCCTTTTATTTTATTTTTTCCTGATTTTGCTATCTAGAAAACTAAAGTAATATCACTAATTATGAATATTGTAGATGATAATCATATTTGTCATTAATGAGCATTCTGTTCTTAATGAGAAAAATACAACTATTGCTTCTATGGTTCTCTTTCTCACCCACTGCATTCCAGCGAGAAATTCAAGGCTATCAACACTAGCAGGTATTTATTTTCCCCTATACATTATTTAGTTACATTTAACCTCTTTCTGCTTTGCTCACGATTACATAACGATTTTGTCTGAATTGGTACGAAATCCCACGAAATGGTATTATCAGGTACGAAATCATACGAAATGGTATGAACTAGTACGAACTCAAAAAAATGGTACGAAATCGAACCATTTTATTCAATAAGGGCCAAATCGTACGATTTATCATACTAAATGGTGTGAAATGGTATAAACAGGCACGAAATTGTACGAACTGGTACGATCTCGTAAATAATGGTACGAACTCGTACGAGTTTGTACAAAATGGGCCAAATTTTACGATCTGGTCGAAACTATTACGAACGGGTACGAAATCGTACGAAATGGTATGAATAGTACGAACTCAAAAAAATGGTTCAAAATCGTACTAGTTTATACAATATGGGCCAAATCGTACGATTTGGTCCGACCTGGTACGAAATCACACGAAATGGTATGAAATGGTACAAACAGGTACGAAATCGTACGAACTAGTATGAACTCGTACGAGTTGGTACAATATGGGCAAAATCGTACGATTTGGTCCTAACTGGTACGAAATCACACGAAATGGTATGAAGTGGTACAAAGAGGAACGTAATCGTACGAACTGGTACGAACTTGTACGAGTTGGTACAATATGGGCCAAATCGAGCCATTTGTTCCGAACTGGTACGAAATCACACGAAATGGTATGAGTAGGTACGAAATGGTATGAGCTACTACGAACTCGAAAAATGGTACGAAATCCTACCAGTTTATACAATAAGGGCCAAATCGTACGATTTGGTACGAAATCTTACGAAATGGTATGAAATGGTACAAACAGGTACGAAATCGTACGAACTGGTACGAACTCGTAAGAGTTTGTACAATATGGGCCTAATCGTACGATTTTGTCCGAACTGGTACGAAATCACACGAAATGGTATGAAATGGAACAGGCATGTACGAAATCGGACGAACTGGTACGAACTCGTACAAGTTTGTACAAAATGGGCCAAATCGTACGATTTGGTCCGCACTGGTACGAAATCGCACGAAATGGCATGAGATGGAACAAACAGGTTAGAAATCGTACGAACTTGTACGAGTATGTGCAATATGGGCCAAATTGTACAATTTGATCCGAACTGGTACGAAATTACACGAAATGTTATGAACAAGTCCAAAATCGTACGCAATGGTATGAACTGGTACGAACTCAAAAATATGGTACGAAATCGTACCAGTTTATACAATATGGGCCAAATCGTACGATTTTGTCCGAACTGGTATGAGTTTGTACAATATGGGCCAAATCGTACGATTTGCTCCGAATTGGTATGAAATCACACGAAATGGTATGAATTGGTACAAACAGGTACGAAATAGTACAAACTGGTACGAACTCGTACGAGTATGTACAATATGGGCCTAAATCGTACGATTTGGTCCGAACTGGAACGAAATCACACGAAATGGTACAAACAGTGACGAAATCGTACGAACTGGTACGAACTCGTACGTGTATGAACAATATGGGGCAAATCGTACAATTTTTTCCGACCTGGTAGGAAATCACACGAGATGGTATGAATAAGTACGAAATCGTACAAAATGGTATGATATAGTACGATGTTGAAAAAAATGGTACGAAATCGTACCTGTTTTTGCAACATGGGCCAAATCGTACGATTTGGTCAGAACTGGTACGAAATCATACGAAATGGTATGTAATGGTACTAACAGGTACGAAATCATACGAAATGGTATGAACTAGTACGATGTTGAAAAAATGGTACGAATTCGTACCAGTTTTTGCAACATGGGCCAAATCGTACGATTTGTTCCGAACTGGTACGAAATCATACGAAATGGTATGAAATGGTACAAACAGGTACGAAATAGTACAAACTGGTACGAACTCGTACGAGTATGTACAATATGGGCCAAATCGTACGATTTGGTCCGAACTGGTACGAAATCACACGAAATGGTACAAACAGTGACGAAATCGTACGAACTGGTACGAACTCGTACGTGTATGAACAATATGGGCCAAATCGTACAATTTTTCCGACCTGGTAGGAAATCACACGAGATGGTATGAACAAGTACGAAATCGTACAAAATGGTATGAAATAGTACGATGTTGAAAAAATGGTACGAAATCGTACCTGTTTTTGCAACATGCGCCAAATCGTACGATTTGGTCAGAACTGGTACGAAATCATACGAAATGGTATGTAATGGTACAAACAGGTACGAAATCATACGAAATGGTATGAACTAGTACGATGTTGAAAAAATGGTACGAATTCGTACCAGTTTTTGCAACATGGGCCAAATAATACGATTTGTTCCGAACTGGTACGAAATCATACGAAATGGTATGAAATGGTACAAACTGGTACGAAAAAACGGTATGAACTCGTACAAGTATGTAGAACATGAGCCAAATCGTACGATTTTGTCTGAATTGGTACGAAATCCCACGAAATGGTATTATCAGGTACGAAATCATACGAAATGGTATGAACTAGTACGAACTCAAAAAAATGGTACGAAATCGAACCATTTTATTCAATAAGGGCCAAATCGTACGATTTATCATACTAAATGGTGTGAAATGGTATAAACAGGCACGAAATTGTACGAACTGGTACGATCTCGTAAATAATGGTACGAACTCGTACGAGTTTGTACAAAATGGGCCAAATTTTACGATCTGGTCGAAACTATTACGAACGGGTACGAAATCGTACGAAATGGTATGAATAGTACGAACTCAAAAAAATGGTTCAAAATCGTACTAGTTTATACAATATGGGCCAAATCGTACGATTTGGTCCGACCTGGTACGAAATCACACGAAATGGTATGAAATGGTACAAACAGGTACGAAATCGTACGAACTAGTATGAACTCGTACGAGTTTGTACAATATGGGCAAAATCGTACGATTTGGTCCTAACTGGTACGAAATCACACGAAATGGTATGAAGTGGTACAAAGAGGAACGAAATCGTACGAACTGGTACGAACTTGTACGAGTTGGTACAATATGGGCCAAATCGTGCCATTTGTTCCGAACTGGTACGAAATCACACGAAATGGTATGAGTAGGTACGAAATGGTATGAGCTACTACGAACTCGAAAAATGGTACGAAATCCTACCAGTTTATACAATAAGGGCCAAATCGTACGATTTGGTACGAAATCTTACGAAATGGTATGAAATGGTACAAACAGGTACGAAATCGTACGAACTGGTACGAACTCGTAAGAGTTTGTACAATATGGGCCTAATCGTACGATTTTGTCCGAACTGGTACGAAATCACACGAAATGGTATGAAATGGAACAGGCATGTACGAAATCGGACGAACTGGTACGAACTCGTACAAGTTTGTACAAAATGGGCCAAATCGTACGATTTGGTCCGCACTGGTACGAAATCGCACGAAATGGCATGAGATGGAACAAACAGGTTAGAAATCGTACGAACTTGTACGAGTATGTGCAATATGGGCCAAATTGTACAATTTGATCCGAACTGGTACGAAATTACACGAAATGTTATGAACAAGTCCAAAATCGTACGCAATGGTATGAACTGGTACGAACTCAAAAATATGGTACGAAATCGTACCAGTTTATACAATATGGGCCAAATCGTACGATTTTGTCCGAACTGGTATGAGTTTGTACAATATGGGCCAAATCGTACGATTTGCTCCGAATTGGTATGAAATCACACGAAATGGTATGAATTGGTACAAACAGGTACGAAATAGTACAAACTGGTACGAACTCGTACGAGTATGTACAATATGGGCTAAATCGTACGATTTGGTCCGAACTGGAACGAAATCACACGAAATGGTACAAACAGTGACGAAATCGTACGAACTGGTACGAACTCGTACGTGTATGAACAATATGGGCCAAATCGTACAATTTTTTCCGACCTGGTAGGAAATCACACGAGATGGTATGAACAAGTACGAAATCGTACAAAATGGTATGAAATAGTACGATGTTGAAAAAATGGTACGAAATCGTACCTGTTTTTGCAACATGGGCCAAATCGTACGATTTGGTCAGAACTGGTACGAAATCATACGAAATGGTATGTAATGGTACTAACAGGTACGAAATCATACGAAATGGTATGAACTAGTACGATGTTGAAAAAATGGTACGAATTCGTACCAGTTTTTGCAACATGGGCCAAATCGTACGATTTGTTCCGAACTGGTACGAAATCATACGAAATGGTATGAAATGGTACAAACAGGTACGAAATAGTACAAACTGGTACGAACTCGTACGAGTATGTACAATATGGGCCAAATCGTACGATTTGGTCCGAACTGGTACGAAATCACACGAAATGGTACAAACAGTGACGAAATCATACGAACTGGTACGAACTCGTACGTGTATGTACAATATGGGCCAAATCGTACAATTTGGTCCGAACTGGTAGGAAATCACACGAGATGGTATGAACAAGTACGAAATCGTACAAAATGGTATGAAATAGTACGATGTTGAAAAAATGGTACGAAATCGTACCTGTTTTTGCAACATGGGCCAAATCGTACGATTTGGTCAGAACTGGTACGAAATCATACGAAATGGTATGTAATGGTACAAACAGGTACGAAATCATACGAAATGGTATGAACTAGTACGATGTTGAAAAAATGGTACGAATTCGTACCAGTTTTTGCAACATGGGCCAAATCGTACGATTTGTTCCGAACTGGTACGAAATCATACGAAATGGTATGAAATGGTACAAACAGGTACGAAATAGTACAAACTGGTACGAACTCGTACGAGTATGTACAATATGGGCCAAATCGTACGATTTGGTCCGAACTGGTACGAAATCATACTAAATTGTGTGAAATGGTACAAACAGGTACGAAATTGTACGAACTGGTACGATCTCGTAAAAAATGGTACGAACTCGTACGAGTTTGTACAAAATGGGCCAAATTGTACGATATGGTCGAAACTATTTCGAACGGGTACGAAATCGTACGAAATGGTATGAATAATAGGAACTCAAAAAAATGGTTCGAAATCGTACTAGTTTATACAATATAGGCCAAGTCGTACGATTTGGTCCGACCTGGTACGAAATCACACGAAATGGTACAAACAGGTACGAAATCGTACGAACTAGTATGAACTCGTACGAGTTTGTACAATATGGGCCAAATCGTACGATTTGGTCCGAACTGGTACGAAATCACACGAAATGGTATGAAGTGGTACAAACAGGTACGAAATCGTACGAACTGGTACGAACTTGTACGAGTTGGTACAATATGGGCCAAATCGTACCATTTGTTCCGAACTGGTACGAAATCACACGAAATGGTATGAGTAGGTACGAAATGGTATGAACTACTACGAACTCGAAAAATGGTACGAAATCGTACCAGTTTATACAATAAGGGCCAAATCGTACGATTTGGTACGAAATCATACGAAATGGTATGAAATGGTATAAACAGGTACGAAATCGTACGAACTGGTACGAACTCGTAAGAGTTTGTACAATATGGGCCAAATCGTACAATTTTGTCCGAACTGGTACGAAATCACACGAAATGGTATGAAATGGAACAGGCATGGGCCAAATCGTACGATTTGGTCCGCACTGGTACGAAATCGCACGAAATGGAACAAACAGGTTAGAAATCGTACGAACTTGTACGAGTATGTGCAATATGGGCCAAAATGTACAATTTGATCCGAACTGGTACGAAATTACACGAAATGTTATGAACAAGTCCAAAATCGTACGCAATGGTATGAACTAGTACGAACTCAAAAATATGGTACGAAATCGTACCAGTTTATACAATATGGGCCAAATCGTACGATTTTGTCCGAACTGGTATGAGTTTGTACAATATGGGCCAAATCGTACGATTTTCTCCGAATTGGTATGAAATCACACGAAATGGTATGAATTGGTACAAACAGGTAAGAAATAGTACAAACTGGTACGAACTCGTACGAGTATGTACAATATGGGCCAAATCGTACGATTTGGTCCGAACTGGAACGAAATCACACGAAATGGTACAAACAGTGACGAAATCGTACGAACTCGTACGTGTATGAACAATATGGGCCAAATCGTACAATTTTTTCCGACCTGGTAGGAAATCACACGAGATGGTATGAACAAGTACGAAATCGTACAAAATGGTATGAAATAGTACGATGTTGAAAAAATGGTACGAAATCGTACCTGTTTTTGCAACATGGGCCAAATCGTACGATTTGGTCAGAACTGGTACGAAATCATACGAAATGGTATGTAATGGTACAAACAGGTACAAAATCATACGAAATGGTATGAACTAGTACGATGTTGAAAAAATGGTACGAATTCGTACCAGTTTTTGCAACATGGGCCAAATCGTACGATTTGTTCCGAACTGGTACGAAATCATACGAAATGGTATGAAATGGTACAAACAGGTACGAAATAGTACAAATTGGTACGAACTCGTACGAGTATGTACAATATGGGGCAAATCGTACGATTTGGTCCGAACTGGTACGAAATCACACGAAATGGTATGAAATGGAACAGGCATGTACGAAATCGGACGAACTGGTACGAACTCGTACAAGTTTGTACAAAATGGGCCAAATCGTACGATTTGGTCCGCACTGGTACGAAATCGCACGAAATGGCATGAGATGTAACAAACAGGTGAGAAATCGTACGAACTTGTACGAGTATGTGCAATATGGGCCAAATTGTACAATTTGATCCGAACTGGTACGAAATTACACGAAATGTTATGAACAAGTCCAAAATCGTACACAATGGTATGAACTGGTACGAACTCAAAAATATGGTACGAAATCGTACCAGTTTATACAATATGGGCCAAATCGTACGATTTTGTCCGAACTGGTATGAGTTTGTACAATATGGGCCAAATCGTACGATTTGCTCCGAATTGGTATGAAATCACAGGAAATGGTATGAATTGGTACAAACAGGTACGAAATAGTACAAACTGGTACGAACTCGTACGAGTATGTACAATATGGGCTAAATCGTACGATTTGGTCCGAACTGGAACGAAATCACACGAAATGGTACAAACAGTGACGAAATCGTACGAACTGGTACGAACTCGTACGTGTATGAACAATATGGGCCAAATCGTACAATTTTTTCCGACCTGGTAGGAAATCATACGAGATGGTATGAACAAATACGAAATCGTACAAAATGGTATGAAATAGTACGATGTTGAAAAAATGGTACGAAATCTTACCTGTTTTTGCAACATGGGCCAAATCGTACGATTTGGTCAGAACTGGTACGAAATGGTATGTAATGGTACTAACAGGTACGAAATCATACGAAATGGTATGAACTAGTACGATGTTGAAAAATGGTACGAATTCGTACCAGATTTTGCAACATGGGCCAAATCGTACGATTTGTTCCGAACTGGTACGAAATCATACGAAATGGTATGAAATGGTACAAACAGGTACGAAATAGTACAAACTGGTACGAACTCGTACGAGTATCTACAATATGGGCCAAATCGTACGATTTGGTCCGAACTGGTACGAAATCACACGAAATGGTACAAACAGTGACGAAATCATACGAACTGGTACGAACTCGTACGTGTATGTACAATATGGGCCAAATCGTAGAATTTGGTCCGAACTGGTAGGAAATCACACGAGATGGTATGAACAAGTACGAAATCGTACAAAATGGTATGAAATAGTACGATGTTGAAAAAATGGTACGAAATCGTACCTGTTTTTGCAACATGGGCCAAATCGTACGATTTGGTCAGAACTGGTACGAAATCATACGAAATGGTATGTAGTGGTACAAACAGGTACGAAATCATACGAAATGGTATGAACTAGTACGATGTTGAAAAAATGGTACGAATTCGTACCAGTTTTTGCAACATGGGCCAAATCGTACGATTTGTTCCGAACTGGTACGAAATCATACGAAATGGTATGAAATGGTACAAACAGGTACGAAATAGTACAAACTGATACGAACTCGTACGAGTATGTACAATATGGGCCAAATCGTACGATTTGGTCCGAACTGGTACGAAATCATACTAAATGGTGTGAAATGGCACAAACAGGTACGAAATTGTACGAACTGGTACGATCTCGTAAAAAATGGTACGAACTCGTACGAGTTTGAACAAAATGGGCCAAATTGTACGATATGGTCGAAACTATTACCAACGGGTACGAAATCGTACGAAATGGTATGAATAATACGAACTCAAAAAAATGGTTCGAAATCGTACTAGTTTATACAATATAGGCCAAGTCGTACGATTTGGTCCGACCTGGTACGAAATCACACGAAATGGTACAAACAGGTACGAAATCGTACGAACTAGTATGAACTCGTACGAGTTTGTACAATATGGGCAAAATCGTACGATTTGGTCCTAACTGGTACGAAATCACACGAAATGGTATGAAGTGGTACAAAGAGGAACGAAATCGTACGAACTGGTACGAACTTGTACGAGTTGGTACAATATGGGCCAAATCGTGCCATTTGTTCCGAACTGGTACGAAATCACACGAAATGGTATGAGTAGGTACGAAATGGTATGAGCTACTACGAACTCGAAAAATGGTACGAAATCCTACCAGTTTATACAATAAGGGCCAAATCGTACGATTTGGTACGAAATCTTACGAAATGGTATGAAATGGTACAAACAGGTACGAAATCGTACGAACTGGTACGAACTCGTAAGAGTTTGTACAATATGGGCCTAATCGTACGATTTTGTCCGAACTGGTACGAAATCACACGAAATGGTATGAAATGGAACAGGCATGTACGAAATCGGACGAACTGGTACGAACTCGTACAAGTTTGTACAAAATGGGCCAAATCGTACGATTTGGTCCGCACTGGTACGAAATCGCACGAAATGGCATGAGATGGAACAAACAGGTTAGAAATCGTACGAACTTGTACGAGTATGTGCAATATGGGCCAAATTGTACAATTTGATCCGAACTGGTACGAAATTACACGAAATGTTATGAACAAGTCCAAAATCGTACGCAATGGTATGAACTGGTACGAACTCAAAAATATGGTACGAAATCGTACCAGTTTATACAATATGGGCCAAATCGTACGATTTTGTCCGAACTGGTATGAGTTTGTACAATATGGGCCAAATCGTACGATTTTCTCCGAATTGGTATGAAATCACACGAAATGGTATGAATTGGTACAAACAGGTAAGAAATAGTACAAACTGGTACGAACTCGTACGAGTATGGGCCAAATCGTACGATTTGGTCCGAACTGGAACGAAATCACACGAAATGGTACAAACAGTGACGAAATCGTACGAACTCGTACGTGTATGAACAATATGGGCCAAATCGTACAATTTTTTCCGACCTGGTAGGAAATCACACGAGATGGTATGAACAAGTACGAAAACGCACAAAATGGTATGAAATAGTACGATGTTGAAAAAATGGTACGAAATCGTACCTGTTTTTGCAACATGGGCCAAATCGTACGATTTGGTCAGAACTGGTACGAAATCATACGAAATGGTATGTAATGGTACAAACAGGTACGAAATCATACGAAATGGTATGAACTAGTACGATGTTGAAAAAATGGTACGAATTCGTACCAGTTTTTGCAACATGGGCCAAATCGTACGATTTGTTCCGAACTGGTACGAAATCATACGAAATGGTATGAAATGGTACAAACAGGTACGAAATAGTACAAACTGGTACGAACTCGTACGAGTATGTACAATATGGGCCAAATCGTACGATTTGGTCCGAACTGGTACGAAATCACACGAAATGGTACAAACAGTGACGAAATCATACGAACTGGTACGAACTCGTACGTGTATGTACAATATGGGCCAAATCGTAGAATTTGGTCCGAACTGGTAGGAAATCACACGAGATGGTATGAACAAGTACGAAATCGTACAAAATGGTATGAAATAGTACGATGTTGAAAAAATGGTACGAAATCGTACCTGTTTTTGCAACATGGGCCAAATCGTACGATTTGGTCAGAACTGGTACGAAATCATACGAAATGGTATGTAATGGTACAAACAGGTACGAAATCATACGAAATGGTATGAACTAGTACGATGTTGAAAAAATGGTACGAATTCGTACCAGTTTTTGCAACATGGGCCAAATCGTACGATTTGTTCCGAACTGGTACGAAATCATACGAAATGGTATGAAATGGTACAAACAGGTACGAAATAGTACAAACTGATACGAACTCGTACGAGTATGTACAATATGGGCCAAATCGTACGATTTGGTCCGAACTGGTACGAAATCATACTAAATGGTGTGAAATGGCACAAACAGGTACGAAATTGTACGAACTGGTTCGATCTCGTAAAAAATGGTACGAACTCGTACGAGTTTGAACAAAATGGGCCAAATTGTACAATATGGTCGAAACTATTACCAACGGGTACGAAATCGTACGAAATGGTATGAATAATACGAACTCAAAAAAATGGTTCAAAATCGTACTAGTTTATACAATATAGGCCAAGTCGTACGATTTGGTCCGACCTGGTACGAAATCACACGAAATGGTACAAACAGGTACGAAATCGTACGAACTAGTATGAACTCGTACGAGTTTGTACAATATGGGCCAAATCGTACGATTTGGTCCGAACTGGTACGAAATCACACGAAATGGTATGAAGTGGTACAAACAGGTACGAAATCGTACGAACTGGTATGAACTTGTACGAGTTGGTACAATATGGGCCAAATCGTACCATTTGTTCCGAACTGGTACGAAATCACACGAAATGGTATGAGTAGGTACGAAATGGTATGAACTACTACGAACTCGAAAAATGGTACGAAATCGTACCAGTTTATACAATAAGGGCCAAATCGTACGATTTGGTACGAAATCATACGAAATGGTATGAAATGGTACAAACAGGTACGAAATCGTACGAACTGGTACGAACTCGTAAGAGTTTGTACAATATGGGCAAAATCGTACAATTTTGTCCGAACTGGTACGAAATCACACGAAATGGTATGAAATGGAACAGGCATGGGCCAAATCGTACGATTTGGTCCGCACTGGTACGAAATCGCACGAAATGGCATGAGATGGAACAAACAGGTTAGAAATCGTACGAACTTGTACGAGTATGTGCAATATGGGCCAAATTGTACAATTTGATCCGAACTGGTACGAAATTACACGAAATGTTATGAACAAGTCCAAAATCGTACGCAATGGTATGAACTGCTACGAACTCAAAAATATGGTACGAAATCGTACCAGTTTATACAATATGGGCCAAATCGTACGATTTTGTCCGAACTGGTATGAGTTTGTACAATATGGGCCAAATCGTACGATTTTCTCCGAATTGGTATGAAATCACACGAAATGGTATGAATTGGTACAAACAGGTAAGAAATAGTACAAACTGGTACGAACTCGTACGAGTATGGGCCAAATCGTACGATTTGGTCCGAACTGGAACGAAATCACACGAAATGGTACAAACAGTGACGAAATCGTACGAACTCGTACGTGTATGAACAATATGGGCCAAATCGTACAATTTTTTCCGACCTGGTAGGAAATCACACGAGATGGTATGAACAAGTACGAAAA
Organism: Astragalus membranaceus; assembly: GCA_039519185.1. Taxonomy (NCBI): domain Eukaryota; kingdom Viridiplantae; phylum Streptophyta; class Magnoliopsida; order Fabales; family Fabaceae; genus Astragalus; species Astragalus membranaceus. The sequence continues at coordinate 103,133,208 of CM076849.1, forward strand.
CGCACAAAATGGTATGAAATAGTACGATGTTGAAAAAATGGTACGAAATCGTACCTGTTTTTGCAACATGGGCCAAATCGTACGATTTGGTCAGAACTGGTACGAAATCATACGAAATGGTATGTAATGGTACAAACAGGTACGAAATCATACGAAATGGTATGAACTAGTACGATGTTGAAAAAATGGTACGAATTCGTACCAGTTTTTGCAACATGGGCCAAATCGTACGATTTGTTCCGAACTGGTACGAAATCATACGAAATGGTATGAAATGGTACAAACAGGTACGAAATAGTACAAACTGGTACGAACTCGTACGAGTATGTACAATATGGGCCAAATCGTACGATTTGGTCCGAACTGGTACGAAATCACACGAAATGGTACAAACAGTGACGAAATCATACGAACTGGTACGAACTCGTACGTGTATGTACAATATGGGCCAAATCGTACAATTTGGTCCGAACTGGTAGGAAATCACACGAGATGGTATGAACAAGTACGAAATCGTACAAAATGGTATGAAATAGTACGATGTTGAAAAAATGGTACGAAATCGTACCTGTTTTTGCAACATGGGCCAAATCGTACGATTTGGTCAGAACTGGTACGAAATCATACGAAATGGTATGTAATGGTACAAACAGGTACGAAATCATACGAAATGGTATGAACTAGTACGATGTTGAAAAAATGGTACGAATTCGTACCAGTTTTTGCAACATGGGCCAAATCGTACGATTTGTTCCGAACTGGTACGAAATCATACGAAATGGTATGAAATGGTACAAACAGGTACGAAATAGTACAAACTGGTACGAACTCGTACGAGTATGTACAATATGGGCCAAATCGTACGATTTGGTCCAAACTGGTACGAAATCATACTAAATGGTGTGAAATGGTACAAACAGGTACGAAATTGTACGAACTGGTACGATCTCGTAAAAAATGGTACGAACTCATACGAGTTTGTACAAAATGGGCCAAATTGTACGATATGGTCGAAACTATTACGAACGGGTACGAAATCGTACGAAATGGTATGAATAATACGAACTCAAAAAAATGGTTCGAAATCGTACTAGTTTATACAATATAGGCCAAGTCGTACGATTTGGTCCGACCTGGTACGAAATCACACGAAATGGTACAAACAGGTACGAATTCGTACGAACTAGTATGAACTCGTACGAGTTTGTACAATATGGGCCAAATCGTACGATTTGGTCCGAACTGGTACGAAATCACACGAAATGGTATGAAGTGGTACAAACAGGTACGAAATCGTACGAACTGGTATGAACTTGTACGAGTTGGTACAATATGGGCCAAATCGTACCATTTGTTCCGAACTGGTACGAAATCACACGAAATGGTATGAGTAGGTACGAAATGGTATGAACTACTACGAACTCGAAAAATGGTACGAAATCGTACCAGTTTATACAATAAGGGCCAAATCGTACGATTTGGTACGAAATCATACGAAATGGTATGAAATGGTACAAACAGGTACGAAATCGTACGAACTGGTACGAACTCGTAAGAGTTTGTACAATATGGGCAAAATCGTACAATTTTGTCCGAACTGGTACGAAATCACACGAAATGGTATGAAATGGAACAGGCATGGGCCAAATCGTACGATTTGGTCCGCACTGGTACGAAATCGCACGAAATGGCATGAGATGGAACAAACAGGTTAGAAATCGTACGAACTTGTACGAGTATGTGCAATATGGGCCAAATTGTACAATTTGATCCGAACTGGTTCGAAATTACACGAAATGTTATGAACAAGTCCAAAATCGTACGCAATGGTATGAACTGGTACGAACTCAAAAATATGGTACGAAATCGTACCAGTTTATACAATATGGGCCAAATCGTACGATTTTGTCCGAACTGGTATGAGTTTGTACAATATGGGCCAAATCGTACGATTTTCTCCGAATTGGTATGAAATCACACGAAATGGTATGAATTGGTACAAACAGGTAAGAAATAGTACAAACTGGTACGAACTCGTACGAGTATGGGCCAAATCGTACGATTTGGTCCGAACTGGAACGAAATCACACGAAATGGTACAAACAGTGACGAAATCGTACGAACTCGTACGTGTATGAACAATATGGGCCAAATCGTACAATTTTTTCCGACCTGGTAGGAAATCACACGAGATGGTATGAACAAGTACGAAAACGCACAAAATGGTATGAAATAGTACGATGTTGAAAAAATGGTACGAAATCGTACCTGTTTTTGCAACATGGGCCAAATCGTACGATTTGGTCAGAACTGGTACGAAATCATACGAAATGGTATGTAATGGTACAAACAGGTACGAAATCATACGAAATGGTATGAACTAATACGATGTTGAAAAAATGGTACGAATTCGTACCAGTTTTTGCAACATGGGCCAAATCGTACGATTTGTTCCGAACTGGTACGAAATCATACGAAATGGTATGAAATGGTACAAACAGGTACGAAATAGTACAAACTGGTACGAACTCGTACGAGTATGTACAATATGGGCCAAATCGTACGATTTGGTCCGAACTGGTACGAAATCACACGAAATGGTACAAACAGTGACGAAATCATACGAACTGGTACGAACTCGTACGTGTATGTACAATATGGGCCAAATCGTACAATTTGGTCCGAACTGGTAGGAAATCACACGAGATGGTATGAACAAGTACGAAATCGTACAAAATGGTATGAAATAGTACGATGTTGAAAAAATGGTACGAAATCGTACCTGTTTTTGCAACATGGGCCAAATCGTACGATTTGGTCAGAACTGGTACGAAATCATACGAAATGGTATGTAATGGTACAAACAGGTACGAAATCATACGAAATGGTATGAACTAGTACGATGTTGAAAAAATGGTACGAATTCGTACCAGTTTTTGCAACATGGGCCAAATCGTACGATTTGTTCCGAACTGGTACGAAATCATACGAAATGGTATGAAATGGTACAAACAGGTACGAAATAGTACAAACTGGTACGAACTCGTACGAGTATGTACAATATGGGCCAAATCGTACGATTTGGTCCAAACTGGTACGAAATCATACTAAATGGTGTGAAATGGTACAAACAGGTACGAAATTGTACGAACTGGTACGATCTCGTAAAAAATGGTACGAACTCATACGAGTTTGTACAAAATGGGCCAAATTGTACGATATGGTCGAAACTATTACGAACGGGTACGAAATCGTACGAAATGGTATGAATAATACGAACTCAAAAAAATGGTTCGAAATCGTACTAGTTTATACAATATAGGCCAAGTCGTACGATTTGGTCCGACCTGGTACGAAATCACACGAAATGGTACAAACAGGTACGAATTCGTACGAACTAGTATGAACTCGTACGAGTTTGTACAATATGGGCCAAATCGTACGATTTGGTCCGAACTGGTATGAAATCACACGAAATGGTATGAAGTGGTACAAACAGGTACGAAATCGTACGAACTGGTACGAACTTGTACGAGTTGGTACAATATGGGCCAAATCGTACCATTTGTTCCGAACTGGTACGAAATCACACGAAATGGTATGAGTAGGTACGAAATGTTATGAACTACTACGAACTCGAAAAATGGTACGAAATCGTACCAGTTTATACAATAAGGGCCAAATCGTACGATTTGGTACGAAATCATACGAAATGGTATGAAATGGTACAAACAGGTACGAAATCGTACGAACTGGTACGAACTCGTAAGAGTTTGTACAATATGGGCCAAATCGTACAATTTTGTCCGAACTGGTACGAAATCACACGAAATGGTATGAAATGGAACAGGCATGGGCCAAATCGTACGATTTGGTCCGCACTGGTACGAAATCGCACGAAATGGCATGAGATGGAACAAACAGGTTAGAAATCGTACGAACTTGTACGAGTAAGTGCAATATGGGCCAAATTGTACAATTTGATCCGAACTGGTACGAAATTACACGAAATGTTATGAACAAGTCCAAAATCGTACGCAATGGTATGAACTGGTACGAACTCAAAAATATGGTACGAAATCGTACCAGTTTATACAATATGGGCCAAATCGTACGATTTTGTCCGAACTGGTATGAGTTTGTACAATATGGGCCAAATCGTACGATTTTCTCCGAATTGGTATGAAATCACACGAAATGGTATGAATTGGTACAAACAGGTACGAAATAGTACAAACTGGTACGAACTCGTACGAGTATGTACAATATGGGCCAAATCGTACGACTTGGTCCGAACTGGAACGAAATCACACGAAATGGTACAAACAGTGACGAAATCGTACGAACTCGTACGTGTATGAACAATATGGGCCAAATCGTACAATTTTTTCCGACCTGGTAGGAAATCACACGAGATGGTATGAACAAGTACGAAATCGTACAAAATGGTATGAAATAGTACGATGTTGAAAAAATGGTACGAAATCGTACCTGTTTTTGCAACATGGGCCAAATCGTACGATTTGGTCAGAACTGGTACGAAATCATACGAAATGGTATGTAATGGTACAAACAGGTACGAAATCATACGAAATGGTATGAACTAGTACGATGTTGAAAAAATGGTACGATTTCGTACCAGTTTTTGCAACATGGGCCAAATCGTACGATTTGTTCCGAATTGGTACGAAATCATACGAAATGGTATGAAATGGTACAAACAGGTACGAAATAGTACAAACTGGTACGAACTCGTACGAGTATGTACAATATGGGCCAAATCGTACGATTTGGTCCGAACTGGTACGAAATCAAACGAAATGGTACAAACAGTGACGAAATCATACGAACCGGTACGAACTCGTACGTGTATGTACAATATGGGCCAAATCGTACAATTTGGTCCGAACTGGTAGGAAATCACACGAGATGGTATGAACAAGTACGAAATCGTACAAAATGGTATGAAATAGTACGATGTTGAAAAAATGGTACGAAATCGTACCTGTTTTTGCAACATGGGCCAAATCGTACGATTTGGTCAGAACTGGTACGAAATCATACGAAATGGTATGTAATGGTACAAACAGGTACGAAATCATACGAAATGGTATGAACTAGTACGATGTTGAAAAAATGGTACGAATTCGTACCAGTTTTTGCAACATGGGCCAAATCGTACGATTTGTTCCGAACTGGTACGAAATCATACGAAATGGTATGAAATGGTACAAACAGGTACGAAATAGTACAAACTGGTACGAACTCGTACGAGTATGTACAATATGGGCCAAATCGTACGATTTGGTCCGAACTCGTACGAAATCACACGAAATGGTACAAACAGTGACGAAATCGTACGAACTGGTACGAACTCGTACGTGTATGAACAATATGGGCCAAATCGTACAATTTTTACGACCTGGTAGGAAATCACACGAGATGGTATGAACAAGTACGAAATCGTACAAAATGGTATGAAATAGTACGATGTTGAAAAAATGGTACGAAATCGTACCTGTTTTTGCAACATGCGCCAAATCGTACGATTTGGTCAGAACTGGTACGAAATCATACGAAATGGTATGTAATGGTACAAACAGGTACGAAATCATACGAAATGGTATGAACTAGTACGATGTTGAAAAAATGGTACGAATTCGTACCAGTTTTTGCAACATGGGCCAAATTGTAACACCCCGGTATTTCTATCGAGTAAAAATACCCAAGTGTACCATCATAAATTAATCAGAGATATATTTCCTGTTTAAATACTGAACACCACAATAAGTTTTCACTGAATAACAATAGAACAGTCTTAAACATAAATAAGACCATAAACCATCAGTGAAATACAGTGTTCAATATCGTACAAGAAAGCGGAAGAAATACATAATACCACATCATAGTGTCATATTACACAGACAACAAAGAGAATATAAACTTAAACATAAAGCTAAGTCTTCAGTAGCCAGTCCGAGGGCAACCTGCTCGTGCCTCTGTGGATCTCCTCTTTCCCTGTTTCTCTGTAAAACAACAACAATGGATTGGGTGAGACAACTTGTCTCAGTGAGTTCTACCGAGACCCCTACTCGCACTCTCGGTTCAATTATAAAATCCGGTTTTAAGTCAATACGGCATCGGCCGCGCGAACGCTCCATCCGATGAACCGCATAAAAACAATCACACAAAAACAGATTACCGCTGACGCGAACGCTGCAAGCCGGTAACCTGTTAACTCAGTACGACACCGCTGACGCGAACGCTGCAAGCCGGTATCGCACTACAAACAACATAACACCGCTGACGCGAACGCTGCAAGCCGGTGAACCCCCCTACCAATAGTACATTCTCCTATTGGCATGGAGCCTAGGTAAGAGGATCATGACTCCCTCCCCCTAGTATGTTACAACATAGGGTCGTCACCCAACTCGATATATAAACATATATCTACAGTACTATGAACCCACGGTCCATCAAATCAGACAATCAATGAAACACTTTAATCCGTATTTTATAAAATCCAAGTTCACACTCGCACTCTAGTTGACCGCTTTTCGACACAATTTTCAATATCAAAAACAGTTCATTTTGCCTTAAAAATAGAATATTCAGTTAGGCCTCTGAATAAGCTTTCCAACGCATCTTAGAACACCTCAATCGGGTTCCCGGATCAAAAGTTATCGCGAAAACAAAATAGTGAAAAACTGTTGAAAATCTGCAAAGCGTCGCGACGCGAACTGCGACCGTCGCGACGCGAAAAACGACAGAAACATTTTGCGTGACAAAACTGGGCCAGGTCGCGACGCGATGAGAACGGGTCGCGACGCGACCCTCTGCAGAAAGTGCAGGTTTTCCGTTTTCTTGCGAAATTCGCTATTCCGCTCAATTCCGATTCTTGTTCCGATTAAAAACAGATTTGACAACCATAAAAACAGTTCCAATCAAAGTCACACAATCATTCAAGTCAATCAAAAACTCATTCAAAACGGATTTTATCAAAACGCGACATATTTCCCAATTAACGGTTTTTAAGTCAAAATCTTTCGAAATCAAATCACCGAAAATTCCATTTCAACGCGACACAACTTGAGACTCGCTCTGATCGATTCCTAATCCGAAACAGACAATATCCAGAAATATTCCAGTCCAGCGAAAGCGGTAAAACAGTTAATTAACTAATTCGAAACGTAAAATCCTAAACGTGAGTAGAACTCACCCTTGAAGCGTGAACCACGATCGAGCCGAATTCGCCGAGTAACCACACGAACATTCCCCGCATAAACTTTCCGTTCCGACGTCGCTCCAATCCGCTTCCAAAACTTTCCGCTCGATCACGAAACCTCTTTTTGACCGAAATGCCGAATTCCACGAAATCTTCCACGAACACTATTCATCATCCCTAACCTCCAAAAGCTACTATTCACCAAAAACCCCAATTTGATCCCTAACCTTCAATTCTTCAAAAACTCAAAATCGGACTTCAATATTCGCGTATTCGACCTTGAGCTCGCTCCTCACCACCATTCTAGGCTTTCCTTTGAGCTTGAACCATAAAACCTCTATTTTTTCCTTTCAAATCGAAAATGGTAAAATGAGAGAGAGAGAGAGTTGATGATGAAGTTCTTGGTACCAAATCGAAGAGGAAGTAACGCTGAGCATTTTTCGTGTTGGACGGAAGTCGTTTTGATGAGCGGAATTGCCCCCTTTTTCCTCTTCTTCTTCCTCCCCCTTTCTTTCTCTCTTCTTTTCTTTTTCTCTTCTCCCCTCTTTTTCTCGCATTCTTTCTTTTCTTCCTTCTTTCTTTAATTCTTTCCTTTCTTTATTAACACACACACACACTTATATTTATTTATTTAATTAATTCTTTCTCTCTTCACTCACACACACACCCACGTATACATATATATATTTATTTAATATGTTTGTTGTAACGCGGTCAAATTACCATATTGATCGAAATCTCCTATTTCGATTCAAAAACTTCCTTGGTCCGTATTATCCGGTTAACGATCCGATGACAACCAATAAATAATTTTAGCACTCAGTAAATTTACCAGTTAAGTACTAAATTGGTTTAATTGGGTTAACACCCAAATAATTCTACTAGTTATTTTGCGGATGTTACATTCTCCCCAACTTAAAAGAATTTTGTCCTCAAAATTTCGTCAAGTCTTTCATTTGACTCTCCGAGAATCGGCATCCTCAAAATTTCCTCAAAATATTCTTGAATTAACGAAATGAGTAGAAATCTTCACGAAGTTGGCACATCAATCTCCAAGTATGATCCACTACTGCCTTGATACGAACTCTCTGGTTACAAATCAACACGAGAAGCTCATCATTCGCCTACATAGGCTCGACACCGCGTTTGAAAACACTTCCGAACTTCATTCCAATTATCCTCGTTTACTCCCCAACTTTGATTAATCTAAATCAAAGGGCTTAATACAAGACACTGATAGAAATATATGTTGAAAATGAGATCCACAAACTGGTACTCCTCGGTAGAGGTAAAAACAAACACGATTTTCTCGAAGGTGTAAACACTTCCTCCACAAATCTTCTACGATCCATAGCAGTTCTCGTACACATTGACAAATGTGACGGAAAGTCATTTGTGAAACTTTTTGACTTGCCCCCAAGATTTCGAGATAACACTTCTCGAAAGAAGATGGAATGAGGATTTACCAGAAACGTTTATCTTAAACGCAGAAATAAACCACGGGGACATCAAATAAATCGAACGTAATGAAAATCACCTCAGTTGTTCTCCGAACAACTATCAAACAGAACTCAGAGCTCTTTTTCTTATTAGTCCATAGCGTTGAGAGCTTCCCCTCAAACTCAGTAATCCTCCTAGGATTTTCCTCCTCAATCATATTCTATTAGCCTTTTAATTCGTTCCCAAAATTAACTTTAGCGTGTGGGTTTTCACAAAGCGATTTTTTAAAACTACCATACCGCACGCCAAACTTCACTTTGGAAATTCCAGTCCCTTGCTGCAGATCTGTCAGTTAATCCTCTGGTGCTTATTCGCATTGTGAAAAACAGTCAACAGTTACCTCACCTGCATATTCGCGTTCGCGTTCGACTTGTTAAACAGAATCTCATAATACTATCTCATTGCTAACCTTCACAAAGGAGAGGTTAACAAACTAATACCTCTGCTTTATATTCTGTACACCCTGGAACAGAATATAAACTTCGGTGTGCTTCCTCTACACTTGCCTTTTGTTGTTCTCATCATCGGGCGCACAGATTCTACCGTTGAAACAACGGACTCTATCACTATCCATGGTGAAATCTGGAAATACCTTTTGTGATTGTGGCTTCACATCAACTTCCTGTGCTAAGCGTATAGAATCCCTTAGGGAACTAGAGATCCTCATATGGCTCAACACTAACCGGTTCCTCCTAGATCTTGAATTCGGATTTAAGTCTCTAAAAGACTCCGATAATTCCATCTCATGCATCAAGAAACTCAGCCACGCAGTGCATCAGTTACAACACTGGCCTCTCTTGAAGGCTACATCAACACGAATTTATAATCCTCCAGAAACTCAACACACTTCTCTGCCTGCTATTCAGTTCTTTCTGATCAAACAGATACCTTGAACTCTTGTGATCACTAAAGACATCGAAACGAGACCCATACAGGTAACGTCTCCAAATCTTCAGTGCATACACAATAGCTGCCAACTCATAATCGTGAGTCGGATGACTCTTCTCATGAGACTTTAATTGTCTGGACGCATAAGCTACCACTTGTTGATTTTGCATTAGAATACATCCTATACCCTTCCCTGAAGCATCGCTGCATATTTGGAATTCCAAAGGCGGATCCGGAAGAATCAGGATTGGAGCAGAAGTCAAAATCTTCGGCTCTTGAAAACATTCTTCACAATCGGGATCCCACGTAAACGAATGACCCTTACGAGTTAACCGAGTAAGTGGAAAACTAACTGTGAGAACCTTTAACAAATCTCTTATAGTAACCGGCTAGACCCAAAACTTTTGATCTCTGCGACTGATGTTGGTCACTCCCATTCAACACCGCTTCCTTCTCACTGGGACCTACAGAAACTCCCGACTTGGGGAATCACATGTCCCAAAGACTTTACCTCTGACATCCAAAAACCACACTTCGAAGGTTTCAAGTACAACTCCTTTTCTCGGAGTACTTTCAGAACAATGCGGAGATGTTGAACATGCTCCTCAATGGTCTTCGAGTACACCACGACATCATCAATGAAAATGACTATAAACTGATCAGGGTACGCGTGGAAGACTCGGTTCATGTAATCCATGAATACCGCTGGAGCATTAGGTAGACCGAAAGGCATCACTACTAACTTGTAATGTCCATACCTAGTACGGAAAGCTGTCTTCGGAATATCTAAGGCTCTAACTTTCATTTGATGATATCCTGACTTCAGATTAATTTTAGAAACACTGCAGCACCTCGAAGTTGATCCATTAATTCGTGTATCCTTGGAAAAAGGATTTTTGCTCTTGATCTTCACTTCGTTGAGTTGTCGGTAATTAATGCATAATCTCATGCTACCATTTTTCCTTTCGACTAACCACACCAGAGCACTCCTCAGAGAAGCACTCGGTCGAATGAAATTCTTTAACATCGACTCTTCAAGTTGAGACTCCATTCCCTTTAATTCTAAAGAAACCCTTAATAAGAAACAACAGATATTGATCCCGTGCCAGGAACCAATTCTACAGTAAACTCTACCTCTCGCTCTGGAGGTTCAGAAGAAACTTCATTGTGAAGACATCCATAAAGTCATTCACGACCTGAACGTTCGCAAAATCTAAACTAGTTCCAGTGGATGCGGATAACATACTAACCTGTGCTTCCGCACCTTGGAATGAAGATTGACCGTCTAAGGTGAACTAAGTAACCGCTTCAGAATTTGTCCTAGACAATTCAACTGATTCTGAAGCGAAGCTGATAGCTAATTAACACGGACATTTGTCACACGATTCATAGTAATCCAATTCATACCCAAAATGGTGTCCACACTTCTCATAGGCAAACAATAAATTCTACAATGAAATTTCTGCCTCCTATGACAAGTAGACAATTCTATACAAAGATTAGGTCTGGACACGACCCTTAGCAGCAGTTAAAATAGTTATCGGCTCGGATAGCGATGATAAGGCTGATCCCAACCGATTCACATGCGATCGGGATATACAGCAATAGGTTGCACCCGAATCATATAACATACTGACAGAGTTATTGAAAACTGATCTCATACCCCTCAGTAAATTGTCTGCAGTCGTAACTGTCTAAACATCCAGAATGTTGACTCGTCCTTGCCTTAGAGCTGCTTGTAACTCCTGGGAACTCTTCCTTGCAGGGCACTCTTTTGCATAGTGACCCTCTTCCGCATATACTACTATTTCTAAATTGTGTTGCTTTCCACAATTAGAATATCTTGACCTTTTGGAGAATCAAAGAATTGCATCTACTTTTCCTTTGATGAAATTATCTTAGGACTTTGTCTTCGGAGTTGATATTTCAACTACCTTCTTTCCTTTCCCATATTTCCTATGAGATCATCCTCGGCGACATTAGATGATTGCACCAAGGCGACATAATTGGTAGCAGTATAAGAACTGAGACCATAAATCATAAAAGCACTTATGCCCGTCTTATACTTCTGCATTCTCCGTTCGTCATCCGAAGCTTACTTTACCACTTGGTAAAACTGAGACAACTTCTCAAACTTAGCGGTGTATACTTCCACCGTTATGTCACCTTTCCTGAGGATGCACTGGTTGAAGATTCTGAATGTGGTCGAGGATTGCATCTTGATCATCCACTCATTGGCTACCCTTAATAGTGTGGCTGCTAATTTGTAATGGTGATATTGGAAATTCTCAGACTAGCAAAACACGTGTGGGTGCGCGCACGATACACATTCCATTTTGCATCTTATGTTGTGATATATATTCAAATGTTGTGCTCTCTGCAGTATGTTAAATACAATAGTTGATTACATGGAACTTCATTTTGTTTAACTCCAATCAGGTAGTTTGCAGATTTGGTAAGACAATGTTTAGGTGATTGACATGAATTCAAGGAAGTGGAAGAGATATAGCTTCTACAAATGAGGTATATTTTCATTTCTTGATTGAGTCCTTCCATGAAGCACTTGTTGTAGTATACTTGATTATTTTTACGTGAGTTGTGCTATCTTTTCCCACTAAATTCTCTTTTTAATGTATTTATTCAAGAGTGAAGCTCGAAGGAAGTTAGAACAGGCCAGGTACACATACAAATCTAGCAGATAATCTAATATCATTCAGAAAAAGGTGCCAGTAAAAAGCATTAGAAAGACATTTTTGTTTTAAAATAGAAATGCATGTTGTGTATTGTTTTTCACTTAGCAGCCCCTTTTACCCGTAATAGGAAAACATGACTGTCAAATGAACAATCTTCTAGAGCTTTCCTAACCTATATAATATCCTTATAGAACTCTAATTCAACTGTAGTTATCTTTCAATTGCTCAATTTAGCTCAATAAAAGTTCTTAAATTCATTGATGCAAAAGTAACTTCATTGTATAGAAAATAATAATGGTTGACCCTTTTTATTTTGCATCAGTACCCCCACATCGATTAGAAAGCTGTTCCTTTAGCTTTTGGGTCAGGGAGTTGCTGAAGCAGCACCGCTTTCGGACATTGATTGGGGTGAAAGACTGCTTCTTGACATATGTTATGCTCCTAAGAGGTAAACCAAGTTCTTCTATTTTGTTACACTTCCAAAGGGATCATTTCATCATACTTTGTGATAACACATGTATATCTTGTGGTTTAGATTGCTTCTTGACATATGTTATGCTCCAAAGAGGTAAACCAAGTTCTTCTATTTTGTTACACTTCCAAAGGGATCATTTCATCATACTTTGTGATAACACATGTATATCTTGTGGTTTAGATTTTTATGAATTTGTACCCAACGTTCTTAAATTAAAACAGATGCTTCATTATCTTATTTTAAAAACCTCTTTTCTCAAAAATATTGTTCTTAGATCCTTTTCAAATATTTTTTTTTTAATTTTTTAATTTTACTTTTACTAGCACTATACCTTGACTGGGTTTTTGAAAAATAAGTTTTGAAACTTTATTTTTATATAGTCTTTTCAACATGTCTTTGAGAGTTTTCTCACTTCTTATTTTGAAAACTTTTGTTCTCAAAAACCATCTTCTTAGATCTTTTTAAATCTTTCTCCATATTTAAAATTTTAAAATTGTAAACACTTGTCACTGCTAGGTTTTTGAGAAATAATTTTTGAAACTTACCTTTATATAGTCTTTTCAACTTGGCATTGAAACTTCTTTCATTTCTTAGCAACTGTTTAGTCTCATTCTTTGTTTTATTTGTCAATTCTCAGGGTGGCAGGATTTCTATTTAAATAACACCCAGGGACTATCTGGAACTTGCTTTGAGGCCTGTCCGAGGAGGGAAATGATTCCCTTCCCTCCCGTGGGATTTCCTGCAGTTTTCTCGAGTGGGATGATCTGCGCCCTCAAGTTCTTTCTCTCTCCTATTTATAATACTTAAACTCCCAACACCCCATTTTTTTATTCAAGGGCCATGGTTCCACTGAACCCAAAAGTCACTACAGACAATCTGCTCTCGTCCAAGGAAGTGCAAGAGATATATATAGCTGCTAAAAATGAGGTATATTTTCATTTCCTGATTTAGTCCTTTCATGAAGCAGTTATTTAAGTATACTTAATTTTTGCGCGATCTTCTCCCACTAAATTCTCTTTCAATATAATTATTCAAGAGTCAAGCTCAAAGGACGTTAGAACAGGCCAGGTGCAGACACACAGATCTAGCAGATAATGTAGTATCATTTAGAAAAAGGTGCGAGTAAAGAGTGATAGAAAGATATTTTTGTTTTCAAATGGAAATGTATGTTGTGTATTGTTTTTCACTTAGCAACCCCTTTTATAGGTATTAGGAAAATATGACTGACAAATGATCAATTTTCTAGAACTTTCCTAACCTATATAATATCATTATAGAACTCTAATCCAACTGTAGTTATCTTAAAATTGCTCAAATTAGCTCAATGGAAAGTTCTTAAATTCATTGCTGCAAAAGTAACTTGCCTAACCTATATATTATCCTTATAGAACTCTAATTCAACTGTAGTTATCTTAAAATTGCTCAAGTTACCTCAATAAAAGTTCTTAAATTCATTGCTGCAAAAGTAACTCGATTGTTTAGAAAATAATAGTTGTTGTCCCTTTTTTATTCATAGACTTTCATTTTATATTTGCTGAGATTTGTAGTTGTTTTCTACTTGAACAACATTTTCAAATTTCTTATATAATTTAATCATGTTCCTTCGGCTCCAGTTCTCAACATATTTTGCTAGCATGTTCCTTGGTGATTCTAATGGAGAAGGCTTGAGCCTTGTCCTATACTTTAAATTGTCCAAGAATTTTGAAAAAGAGATCTCGCCATGTTTCCAAGAAAAGATCAAGGTACTTCCTCTCCATCAGTAGTATTCGTAGCTTCTACTAGAGTATTCTTTTCAGCTAACTAATGATATTGGTTTTATTAAAGGTTAATGGACTACGGTGAGATGGAAAAGGTGAAAGAGTATACAAAGGAAAGCTTGGTTCCATTTTGGGAAAGGCCGGAAATTTTGTCTGGAGGAGTTAATCCAAAGGAAGCTAGAACTGACCAGGTGCAGACAGACAGATCTAGCAGATTATCTAGCATCATTTAGAAAAAAATTGTTAGTAAAAAGCACTAGAAAGGTATTTTTGTTTTCAAATAAAAATGCATGTTGTGTATTGATTTTCACTTAGCAGCCCCTTTTACAGGTAATAGGAAATCATGACTAACAAATAAATTCTAGAAATTTCCTAACCTATGTAATATCATTATAGAATTCTAATTCAACTGTAGTTATCTTTCAATTGCTCAAGTTAGCTCAATAAAAGTTCTTAAATTCATTGCTGCAAAAGTAACTTGATTGTTTAGAAAATAATAGTTGTTGTCCCTTTTTATTTTGCATCAATATGCCCACATTGAATTGAAAGTTGTTCCTTTAGCTTTTGGGTGACAGAGTTACTGAAGGAGCACCGCTTTTGGATGTTGATTGGGGGTGAAACACTGGTTCTTCACATATGTTATGCTCCAAAGATTGCTTTTGTTACACTTCCGAAGGGATCATTTCATCGTACTTGGTGATTACACATGTATGTTTGTGGTTTAGATTTGAGTTTGTTCCCCAACGTTCTTGAATCAACTTCTTTTCTCAATTTTTTTGTTCTTAGATCTTTTTCAAATATTTTTCTAGTTTTGAGATTACTTTTCCAAGCACTATACCTAGACTAGGTTTTTGATAAATAAGTTATGAAACTTTGTTTTTATAGTCTTTTCAACATATCTTTTGAGAGTTTGTTCACATCTTATTTTGAAAACTTTTGTTCTAGAAAACCATATTCTTAGATCTTTTAAAACATTTCTCAGTATTAAAATATTTACATATTTAAATACTTGCAAAGCTAGGGTTTTGAGAAATAATTTTTGAAACTTACATTTATATAGTTTTTTCAACTTGTCTTTGAAACTTCTTTCATATCTTGATGCTCTACCCATATATGATGCTGGACTAGGTTGTAGGTTCACTACGAAAGAATACATTACTATATGATGCTGGACTAATTCTCAACACTTTTAGCTTGAATATATTGTTCTATCTTTTATGCTTATCTAGGTGTACAATTGTTTAATAACTTGGTTCATTATGACTTAATGTTTTCTAGATAGAAAAGTTTTTCATGGATTAGCAGTTGGTATGTTCTTTCATTGGAAGTGTTGCTCATTATTTTCTGAGGTGGTTTGGATGCATTGACTGCATGATGTTATTGTCTACAAAAAGTCAAGGATATTTTTGGCTCATTATTTACGTATATCATAAGTTTTAGCTTTCATCTTTTAATGCATAATGGTAAGCACATTTTCCTTTTCCCTTTTAAACTCCGACCAATATTAGATGAAATGTTTTCATCTAACATTGCAGAACTTTAGATTCCCTTTATCTGTTACTTACTGGTTCATTGGATACCCTTAATGGTGCGGCTGATAATTTTATTTGGTGATATTGGAAATTCTCAAACTAGTAAAAAACGTGTGCTTGCGTGCATGATACAAATTCCATTATGCCTTTTATGCTGTGATATATATTCAAATGTTGTTCTCTCTGCAGTATGTTAAATACAATGGTTGATTACTAGAAACTTCATTTTATTTAATTCCAATTAGGTAATTTGCAGATTTGGTAAGATAATGTTTTGGTGTTTGACATGAATCTTGGTTCTCAAAAGGGGTGTGCACGATTCTATGTTTTTAATGGTTCTGATCAGCTTTCAGGTGGCATAATCTTTGTTAATTTTTCTAACAAATTTTTTTTTAGGAAACAACCATCATACTGAAGTTCAATTTGTCTTTAAATTTGTTTTAGCATAGCATTGCTTTACCATAAGCTTGCTTGGATAAACTTTTCAACAAACAGTTATAGAAAAATGAATTTCAAATGATCCTACAATGATTATGAGTCATCTAACTACATCATAGAAGGAGATTTCTTCACTTAAAATAAAGGAGAAACATCATGATTTTGTAGTTTGATCCTATCTTAGCATGATTTGAGTGTTTAGTATCATTCTTTGCTTTATTTGTCGATTCTCATGGTTACAGGATTTATATTTGGACCAAAATGAACATCACAGTAAAATAACACCCCAGGACCATCTGGAACTTGCTCTGAGGCCTGTTCAAGGAAGTGGAAGAGATATAGCTTCCAAAACGGAGGTATTTTTTCTTTTCTTGATTTAGTCATTCCATGAAGCATTTGTTGTAGTATACTTGATCATTTTTGCATAAGTTGTGCTATCATCTCCCACTAAATTTTCTTTTTAATGTAATTATTCAAGAGTGAAGCTCAAAGGAAGCTAGAACTGACCAGGTGCAGACAGACAGATTTAGCAGATAATCTAGCATCATTTAGAAAAAAAATGTTAGTAAAAAGCACTAGAAAGACATTTTTGTTTTCAAATAAAAATGCATGATGTGTATTGATTTTCACTTAGCTGCCCCTTTTACAGGTAATAGGAAATCATGACTAACAAATAAATTCTAGAAATTTCCTAACCTATATAATATCGTTATAGAATTCTAATTCAACTGTAGTTATGTTTCAATTGCTCAAGTTAGCTCAATAAAAGTTCTTAAATTCATTGCTGCAAAAGTAACTCGATTGTTTAGAAAATAATAGTTGTTGTCCCTTTTTATTTTGCATCAATATGCCCACATTGAATTGAAAGTTGTTCCTTTAGCTTTTGGGTGACGGAGTTGCTGAAGGAGCACCGCTTTTGGATGTTGATTGGGGGTGAAACACTGGTTCTTCACATATGTTATGCTCCAAAGATTGCTTTTGTTACACTTCCGAAGGGATCATTTCATCGTACTTGGTGATTACACATGTATGTTTGTGGTTTAGATTTTCATGAATTTGTTCCCCATCGTTCTTGAATCAACTTCTTTTCTCAATTTTTTTGTTCTTAGATCCTTTTCAAATATATTTCTAATTTTGAGAAGTTTACTTTTCCAAGCACTATACCTAGACTAGGTTTTTGATAAATAAGTTATGAAATTTTGTTTTTATAGTCTTTTCAACATATCTTTTGAGAGTTTGTTCACATCTTATTTTGAAAACTTTTGTTCTAGAAAACCATATTCTTAGATCTTCTTAAGCATTTCTCAATATTAAAATATTTACATATTTAAATACTTGTCAAAGCTAGGGTTTTGAGAAATAATTTTTGAAACTTCTTTTTTCGAAAACCATTTTCTTATATCCCTTTTAAATATCTCTCAATTTTAATAATTTGACTTTTGCAAACACTTTGTCAAGGGCTCAAAGCTAGGTTTTTGAGAAATAATTTCTGAAACTTATTTTTAGAGTTTTTTTAACTTGTCTTTTAAACTTTTTTGACGTCTTATTTTGAAAACCTATCTCTCAGAGATCATTTTTAAATTAAACTTTATTCATAACTTCTTTTCTTATAAGTTCTTAGATCCTTTTTACTTTTTTTGTTTGAAAAGTTTTATTTTGCTAACACTTTGTCTGGACTAAGGTTTTGAGAAATCTAAAGACAATAAATCTTGAGAGTCTCCAACCCAACTCTCCCGCCATCAGATTCTCATTCTATCATTCCTTTTATTTTATTTTTTTCCTGATTTTTCTATCTAGAAAACTAAAGTAATATCACTAATTATGAATATTGTAGATGATAATCATATTTGTCATTAATGAGCATTCTGTTCTTAATGAGAAAAATTCAAACTATTGCTTCTATGGTTCTCTTTCTCACCCACTGCATTCCAGCGAGAAATTCAAGGCTATCAACACTAGCAGGTATTTCTATTTTCCCCTATAAATTATTTAGTTACATTTAACCTCTTTCGTGCTTTGCTCACGATTACATAACCCCACACCAAGTAACAAAATGGGATATTGAATTGCCTTTTATCTACTTTTTTTTGCCTCTACCTCCTCTCCCCTGCAACTGAACCCCCCTTTATCTATTTTCTACACATATATTAAATATTATTGTGCTTTTTTTATTCATTTTTCCATTCTTTATAACTAGCACCAAGCTGATACTACTTTTTACCTTCATGGCAATATAAAGAAGTAATCGGCAAATGATCTTTGAACATTGTGTATCCATTACAGCTTGATGCTCTAATGATTAAGTCATCATGTTTTTTTTCAACAAATCATAACTGATATTTGTAGATTTATGCAGATTTGTATTATGTGGTTGTCACATAAGGTGGAAAGCATGCTGAATTGATGGTTATTTCTTTATGGTGCGTCACTGCATGTGACTTAAGTCCCACTGGTACTTTTCCTTTTCCTTTTTATTCAAACATTCTTTATATTGAATAAAATAGTGACATTAGAAATTTGTTTGTTAATTTTTACCATCAACTTTGCTCTTCCTCTGGAATCTCTAGGAATAAATTGGATAGACATATAGAACATTGTGCAATGTTTGTTTATAATATTGGGTTGTGGTGTTGCTGCAATATTTTTTCCTTATAATGACCTCCATGATCCCGACATGACTTTTCATTACTTTTGTAATTGTATCTAAAGCTTAATATTTTTGCTTTAACTAACATGCCCCCTGACCATTTATTGCTGTCATAAAATTCCAGCGCAATAGATGCTTCAAATTCTGATGGCTTTTCTTCAATGTGATTCCAACACGATAACAGAAGTAGGATAACTGTTGATGAAACATGCTTTATCTTATCAATCCATTGCCCACACATATTTTGCGTCCATAAGACTAATTTGTATAATTTAGGCTAAATAGCACTTTAGGTCTTTTATGTTTGCTCCAGATTTCACTTTGGTCCTTTATCTTTTTTTTTTGGGTCCGTTTTGGTCCCTCATGTTTCACTTTTGTTTCATTTTGGTCTCTGACGTTAGTTTTGACTAACGGACGCCACGCTGGCAGTTAACTGCTGACGTGGCGTCCGTTATTCATTAATGACGTGACATTTATCTTTTTTTAAATTTTAAAAACACAAATTAACAAATCAACAAATTAACAAAAGTCACCCAACACCCAAACACCTTCAAACAAAAAACACAAATCACCCAAACACCATCACCCAACAACCAGATCTGATTTCAAACCAACAAAAAACACAAATCACCCAAACACTCTCGCTCTCTTCTTCCATCAATTTCAAACCATCAAAAATCACCCAACACCCAAACAACTCAGTAATCGTAAAAGTCAGAGAGCGAGAGTGAACAAAATGGTGTGTTTTCGATTTCGATTTCAAAGTCAGGAGAGAAGAAGAACGATGATTCAGAATGGTTTTCAATTTCGTTTCTCAAAATGGTTTTCTATTTCGTTTTCAGATGTATTTTCGTTTTCATTCTTAGATGCATTTCGTTTTCGTTCTCAGTTGGCTTCGTTTTCGAAAATGGGTTTCGTTCTCTCCTGGGTTTCGTTCTTCCTGGGTTTTGTTCTTGCTGGGTTTCGGATCTCCCCCTCACTCCCTCTCTCGAAGAATAGATCCAGAATATTGTTGAAGAAGAGGATCCAGAATATTGAAGATTTTAACTTTGTTGAAGAAGAGGATCCAGAATATTTAAGATTTTAACTTTGTTGAATTGAAGATTTTCTGGATCGTGCCATTGTTGAAGAAGAGGAATTGTTGTTGTTGAAAAAATACAGATCCAGAAAAATTATATTGTGTTTTTTAAATTTAAATAAAGTAAAAGATGATGTGGAAATTAAATAAAACGTTTTTGCCACGTCATTTAATGAATAACGAACGCCACGTCAGCAGTATTTCAATTTTGTACCAGCAAGTTTGAATAGTTCATCCCAAAAAGTGCTCAAGAAAATTTTGTCTCTATCCGAAACTATAGTGCTAGGAAATCCATGCAATCTCACCACTTCTTTTGTGAATATCTCAGCCACACCTTTGGCTGTATACGGGTGGCTTAGGGTTATGAAATGCGCATACTTAGTTAGTCTATCCACAACCACAAAGATGGTATCCACTCCCTTTGTTCTTGGAAGTCCTCCAATGAAGTCCATGGAGATGTCAGTCCATGTTTGAGTAGAAATAGGTAAAGGCTACAACAAACCTCCTAGACTAAGTGTCTGATACTTGTTCCGCTGACATACCTCACAAGCTTGTACATATTCCTGGATAGCTTTTCTCATTCCTTCCCAATATACCAAATTGGATATTCTCTTGTATGTTCTGAAATAACCTGAGTGTCCACCCACATAAGAGTCATGTAACTCAGTCAATATCCACTGAATTCTAGGAGAATCTTTTGGAACTACAATTCTGCCCTCCTTGTATAATCCGCCCTTCTTTAAAACATACCCATGATGGCTGTTTGGATCACCTAACAGGTCTTGTACAATGACTTTTAGCTTGTCATCCTCTTGTATTTCTTCCTCTAAACCATCCCACGCTTCACATTGCACCGTGGTGATAGCTGTGTATTTCATCTTTCTAGAAAGAGCATCAGCCACTCCATTCTCTTTCCCAGGTTTATACACAATCTGAAAATCATATCCAAGTAATTTGGAAATCCATTTCTGCAGGCCTTCACTAATTATTCGCTGTTCAGTGAGAAATTTCAAGCTTTTTTGGTCAGTATGTACCTTAAAGTGTCTACCAAGTAGGTAGGGATGCCATTTTTGAACTGCCATAACTACGGCCATAAGTTCCCTCTCATACACAGATTTTCTCTGGCCTCTATCAGACAACGTTTGACTCATGAAAGTTATTGGTCGCCCTTCCTGCATCAAAACTGCTCCTAATCCCTTCCCTGAGGCATCTGTTTCCACCACAAATTATTTCTCAAAGTTGGGAACGGCAAGAACAGGTATAGTTGTCATAGCTGTTTTAAGAATTTCAAATGCCTCCTGTGCTTCATTATTCCATGCAAAGCTGTCTTTCTTAAGTAGTTGTGTTAAAGGCCATGCAATCTTCCCATAATCTTTCACAAACTTCCGATAATAGCCGGTCAGCCCAAGAAAGCCCCTAAGACTTTTAATGTCTTTAGGAATAGGCCATTTCAACATGTCTTCAATTTTCTTGGGATCAGCAGACACACCATCTTTAGAGATCAAATGACCCAAATACTCCACCTCCACCTGTGTTTGACCAAAAGAACATTTCTTTCTATTGGCATATAGGTGATTCTGCCTAAGCACTTCTAAAACTGCACTTAAGTGTTTCTGATGTGATTCCATATTGTTACTGTAAATTATGATATCATCAAAGAACACTATCTTTTCAATTTCAGTTTTCTGATAATAAAGATATCTGTACGGCCTGATGTTGGGGATGGCTGCACCAGGTTGCATGACAATAGCATGATCATGATCTCTTGGTGGTGGTACACCCTCAGGCATCTGAAACACGTCCTCAAACTCTGCTAAGAACGCTTCCCAATTCTCTTCATTCTGCCCCCTACATGCATCTCAATATCATCTCCGTTACACTCCACAAAATATCCTTCTCCTTCATTCTGGAATGCTTTCATGACAGCCTTCCAAGATGCTTGCATTGTGCATAATGAAGGGTCACCTTTGATGACATAATGCTGATTCTCTTGCTGCCACTTCAAGGTTAAATTTCTGAAATTTGCTTCAATGTTCCCCAAGCTTGCAAGCCAATCTAAACCCAGTACTATCTCCACACCACCCAACTCCATCAAGAAGAAATGTTGCTGAATTTCTACTTCTTGAACTGTGACAATCAGATCTCTGCACACCCCCTTATTTCTCACCTTATCACCAGTTCCCACCTCCACCACATACACTGGAGTATAAAGCATGGTAAGGTTTTAATTCTTGCACCAACTTAGGAGCAATAAAGTTGCTAGTTGCTCCCGAATCAATGAGAATTAACACCCTCCTTCCTTTAAATCACACCCCACACCTTGAAAGATTTGTTGGAAGTAAGTCCTTCCTTACTTTGCAAGGACAATTGAAAGTTTTCAAATCAGCCACCAAATCTACCTCTTCTTGCACCTCCCCATCTTCATCATCCGATTCTCCTTCCACTTCACATAACATGAGTTTCATGTGTTTAAATTTACAAACATGCTCACGACCCCACTTTTCTCCACACTTGAAACATAGGCCTTTTTGATGCCTCTCCTCCAACTCAGCAGGACTCAATTTCTTTCCCTTCCAGCCCTCATTCTTTTCTCCTTCCTTGTTGCTCCAATTTCCCTCCTCCTTTTTCTCACTAGGGTTTCCCCAAGTGGAACGGAATTTGGAAGTAGTCCCCTTCCATTCTCCCTTCTCCTTCCAAGGCTGTTTCTTCTTATCCCAGGCCTCATTCTTCTCTTCTAACAGCAATGCACGATCCATCAAGTCAGCCAAATCTTCATAATCATACAACTTAACTTCTGTTTGTATTTCATCCTTCAATCCATTAAGAAAGATGCTGTCCAACATTACCCTTTCATGGCGTTGTAAAGGGGCAATGTAGGATTCGAACTTCTCTCTGTACTCCTCAACTGTCCTTTCTTGTTTGAGGCGCAGTAGGGGACCCATTGGATTATTGAGGCTTCCTGGATTGAATCTCCTCTTGACAGCATTCTTAAATTCATCCCAAGTTCGCAACAGGGCTTCCTCCTCCCACCATTGGAACCAATTCAGCGCACTTCCCTCCATGGCAATGACCACCGCATCCAACTTCTCTCTTTCACGCACTCCATTGATACGAAAATACCTGTCCACCCGCACCAACCAACCATGCGCATCTTCTCCAGCAAATACAGGGATCTCCAATTTTCGCCGTCCACCATTGTAATGAGGCCTTCGACGAACACCGTCACGAGAACTAGAGCGTGACCGTGTTGGAGAATTTTCTTCATCAGTTACATCACCATTGCGTTGGTTGCGCCAGTGACGGGGCGTGACTGTTGCTTCATTCAAGCGTTGCAGAATTTCTGCAACAGCAGTTTCCATCCCTCCAAACCTTTGTTCTAATGCTGTCATTCTATTCTCCATATTGCTTCTTGTATTGACCATAAATTACACCACGAGTAGTGCTTTGATACCAAATTGATAGGATACAATTCGGTAAGTAAAACTGATAGACAGAAAACAGAGTTATACTCTGTTGTATTATTGAAATTAGGGAATTACACAGAATCAGTTTGTAGATATTGATTTCAGAAAAAGTAGGACAGTTATCTTGAGCGATTCGAGGTGCTCAGGGCCTACCAAAGGAATACAATTCCACTTATAAACTTGCCTAATTTCGTAATGGCTGAACAATACAATTATATACAACACAATACACCTAGGACAGTTATAAAACACATAACAGTAACTGTCTGCGCATGACAGTTACTTACACTTGGCAGGATTTGGCGCCCAGGGCGCCCCTGGTGGTTATGTAACACCCCATTTCTACCCTTTTATTTTAATTAAGAAAATCAGAGTTCAAAAATCATTTTCGATTTCCACCACGAGGGTGTCACATATACGTCAAAATAAAACCTCAAGTCTCAATAAAATAGTACGTCGTCAAAGGTGCAATACATAGCACTCCACAATAGGGAGACCTCAAAACATCGAAACTACGTCATAAAATCCAACATCAACGCAGCGGAAAAGTCAATCAACACATCAACAGTATAAAAAAATCTAAGCACATCAGCAAAGCATCAAATACATCCCCCCAGGTGCTACGTATCAGAGCATGACGACTCGACTCAAGAAGTGAAGCTAAGGCCTTCACTGGGAATCACCTGCACGTTACCAACACAGGGGTAACATTCAAACAGGAAAGGGTGAGCATCATTTCAATCCATATAATAGAAAATATGATAAGTACGTAAGTCAAGTCACAGCTCTAAATTATTCACATCACAATCATCATTCACATCACTTACAATAACTCATCTCATGTCATGCAGGCATATGAAATGCAACCCACTCGCGGGCATATGCATGAGGTACCTTTTCACAAACGTCGCTTAGCCCTTAAGGCCTCATCGTCACTTAGCCACATGGGCCTCAAAAACGTCACTGGGTTTATGCATATGGGCATGAGACACTATGACATGCACCACTCACAAACACACCAATACACAAATACCCAAATCATAGTCAACTATGTGACCCGTCACTTACCAGTTTGCTCACAAGAAGCACAACACCTGTCAATTCACAATCAACACACAACGTCACGTGGCCTTTTAGACCTTAACATCACTTAGCCTTTCGGGCTTTAAACGTCACTGGGTTTCATCGTCGCTTATACATCAATATCATCAACTCAAACAATAGCCACTGAGGGCAAAAACGTCATTTACTAGCCACTAAGGGCATTCTCGTCATTTACACTTCATTATAAATAATGGTAGCCACTAAGGCAAAACAGTCATTTAACTGGCCGCTAGGGGCATCATCGTCAAAATCATCATTTTTGACATTACTTCTTTAAAACCACTGGTCGTACGCAAAAGGGAATTTTTTAAAGATACTCAAAACGTCTTTTTATTGTCACAGCAACGATCACCGAGAACAGCCACCCGGGGGCGCCCCAGCAACCTTCAGAAATAATAAGTTTTTATTTTTAAAAATTGGACACGCAGATGGACAACTGAAAATGCTTCACAACGCTTTTTGAATCGTTCAAAACGGATGTCTGAGTCAAAAGATATAGCGAAAACAGTTTTCGAAAATATTTCGGGACATCCTGAAAACTGGCGCCCATGGCGCCCAGCGCCCCGGCACCTGGCGCCCAGCAAGGCGTAACACACACACGGGCGCTCAGCGCCCAGGGCTGGCACCCAGCGCCTCAGCGCAACGCGCAACGCAACACAGACGGGCGCCCAGCGCCCAGCGCCTTGGCGCAACACAGGAACACGCGCACACGGGCGCTCAGCGCCCAGCGCTACACACGCACACACGCACACGGGCGCTCAGCGCCTCAGCGCCCAGCGCTGGCACCCAGCGCCCAGCGCTCCAGTCACACACACACAGCAACACGCACAGCGCCCTTGGCGCCCAGCACAGGGCGCCTGGCGCCCAGAAACAGTACCAGCACCAGATTTTAGCCCAATTTCAGCACAAAACATTATTTTTCTCAAAATTTTTCACATGACCAACACAACCCAAAATTCCAACCACCAAAATCAAACTTTATTCACATCATCAAAAATCATTTTTACTCATTATCAACATCAACACTATGGCACCCTAGGCGCCTATGCACACACATATGCGAACCTTCAAGCATCCAACACACCCAATTGAAATTTCATGAACACACAAGTGCCATCCTCATCAAAACAAACACATAGATCACGTCATATCTATGTTCAAATAGTAAATCAATTCGCATATATGCATATACATATGTATGTATAAATTCATCATCAAGGACAAATCAAGAGCCTCAAGAAACATCAAGAAACATCAAGAAACATCAAGGAACATCAAGAAACATGGCATGCATCAAGGATCTAGTCTAAAACCCTAGATCTAGGACCTATCATGAGATCTATTAGATGGAAGGATAGAGCTCCCCTAACCTTTCAAGAAGAAGAATTCGAGCCTTAGGATGCCGTCACCAACAGAGCCTCAGCAACAATGGAGATCTCCTTCCTCCTTGATCTTCGAACTCTCTCCTCTCTTGGCCGCCCTTGCTCTCTCTTTCTCACGCTCCTCTCTTTCTCTCTTGCTAATTCGAAGAACACAAGTGAAACCCTAGGCAAGACTCCTCACCAAAATGCGCCTAGGTCAAGCCATTGGGCCATGGGCTTCACTTAAGCCCAATCCATTCGAATGCACCTCCTCCCCCTAGCATCACACCATCCCTCAATTAAAACAATTCCAATAAATAATTAAAACCCAATTAAATAAAAGAAATACCTAAATACTTAATTAAATAAATTAATTAAATATTTAGGGTGTTACAGGTTACACCTGTTGTGGTATCTGGCGCCCCCTCAGTAACTGCCAGTGGCGCCTTCTAGATAACTGCCACAGGATCTGGCGCCTCCTGAATAACTGTCTGTTGCACCACAGGATCTGCCACTGGTTGCATAACTGCTCCTCTTTCAGTAACTGTTTTGCCTTTCTTTCTCACATATACATTCCTGAATCTTCTATCAGTCGCTTTAGAATCCATTGTCCAATGACTGCTGGGCGAGTTCATCCCAGATTAATGCGCAATCAGCTGCCTCCAATTCAAGTTCCCTGCCCAGCTAATGGAGTTGGCCAAAACATTTCTCCATCTAACTCTTCTGATGGTGAAGCAGTTGGACAAACTGCTGATAATCCCATTATTTTGTACTGACTTTATTTAGTAGCATGGTTGTAGTGTTTATTTACCTTCAATACTTTTTATCTTTGTTTTGTTTAATTTGCTCCATCTTAACTCTTTATTTTTTTGACAAAAGCTCCATCTTAATTCTTGCTTTTTTTAGTTAAATTTGAGGCATTGTTAGAACCTATTTCTATATATGTGATATTTAGCCCTTTTGTGTTACGTCTTCTATTTTTTTATACCTCATATTTAGGGCTTTTGCCCCCATGCAGAGCACGGGTAACACCGGTAGTAATTTTTGAAACTTAGTATTATGTAGTCTTTTAACTTGTCTTCGAAAAAAAATTCACATTATTTTGAAATTTCTTTTCTCTAAATCTTTTGTTAGGTTAGGTCCTTTTCAAATCTTTTTTAATTTTGAAAATTTTACTTTTGCAAACTAATTATCAAGACTAAGTTTTTTTAACTAATTTTTGAAACTTACATTTATATACTTTTTCCTACTTGTTTGTTGAATTTTTTTTTCACATCTTATTTTGAAAATTTCTTTTCTCAACAAGCTTGTTCTTAAATCTTTTTTAATTTTGAAAATTTTATTTTTTCAGTGACTTTGTCAAGGATAGGTTTTTTAGAAATAAATTTCAAAACTTATTTTATATAATCTTGTTAGGATGATTTTGAAACCTTTTTCATACTATATTTCTAAAAACGTCTGTTCTGAAAATCCTAGTTCATAGATCCTTTTTTAATCTTTAAAATTTTAAATAGAGTCTTTTCAACTTGTTTTTGAAAACTTTTTCAAATCTTACTTGGAAAAGCACCCACCATCATTATACTGACATTTTATCCCGGAAACACAAAGAATGTCGATGCCTAGTTGCAAACACGCTTTACACAGGTTAGTTTAATTTTCTTGTTTTATTTTTTATGTTATTTTATTACTATAATTCTTTGTTTTATTTTGATCCTCTATCATTAGATTCTTGTTTCAATTGTCTTTCTTTGTTGTTAATTTGTTTTGTAGTTTCCTTAGTTTGGCTTAGTTTTATGTGTTTAATTAGTTTATTTTTCTCAGTTGATGTATTGCTTTGATTGTGAATTTTTTTTCGAAACTTGTTTTTATAGACTCTTTTCAACTTGATTTTGAAACTGTCTTCTTATATTTTATATTTAAAACTTTTTCCTTAAATCCCATTTACTTAGCACCTTTTTAATTTTTAGGTTTTTCTTTTTCACACTTTATTTAGACTAAGTTTTTAAGAAATAACTTTTGAAACTTGTGCCTGAATGCTGACTGGGTTGCAATTCTCTTCTTCTCATAGGTGTCTAAAATGAGTGGGTTAGTGATATCGTTTGTGCTGAAAGAGCGCCGCTTTTGGAGGTTGATTGGGTTGAAAGAGGTGAATCAAATTCTTCTATTTTTCAGGATTTTGCTACCCATTGTTTTTTGAATTTAAAAAAGCAGGCGCTTAATTGACTTAATTTTAGAATTTTTAACTTAACCTTCACTTTCTGTTTAGTTACTAATCCAAAAGACCTTCACCTGAATCCTGCAGAGAGGAAGTTTATACTCGCCTACAATGGCAAGCGAATTTTTTCGCGCCCTCAGCATGAATTCTTTAAGGTATATACAAATTTATATCGTGTTTGTCGCAAAACTTCTCAAACTCTATGTTGTAAATAGTAGATAGTGGATAATTGTAATTGTCCGGCCCATTTATAAGGCCCGCTAGGGTTAGTCTTAGAATAGCCTATATATATCATTTAACACTTGTATACAATATACAATTGACACTATATTTTTCTACATGATAGTAAGATCCGAACAGTGTTCATTTTTGCAACACTGGTACATAGTGAATAATTGTAATTGTCCGGCCCATTTATAAGGCCCGCTAGGGTTAGTCTTAGAATAGCCTATATATATCATTTAGCACTTGTATACAATATACAATTGAAATAATATTCACTATATTTTTCTACACTCTTAAGTTGAAGGAATCTCTGAAATACAAATCTTTGATGAGAATTGCGTACATCACGGTATTGACACTTTTATATACAACTTTTGTTACTGTTATGAAATATTTTCATATTATATTGCAGAACTTTAGATTCGCTTTATCTGTTACTTACTGGTTCATTGGATACCCTTAATGGTGCGCCTGATCATTTTTTATAGTGATATTGGAAATTCTCAAACTAGTAAAAAACGTTTGGGTGCGTGCATGATATAAATTCTATTATGCCTTTTTATGCTGTGATATATATTCAAATGTTGTTCTCTCTGCAGTATGTTAAATACAATAGTTGATTACTAGAAACTTCATTTTGTTTAATTCCAATCAGGTGGTTTGCAGATTTGGTAAGACAATGTTTTGGTGATTGACCTGAATCTGGGTCCTCGGAAGGGGTGTGCACTATTCTATGTTTTTAATGGTTCTGATCAGCTTTCAGGTGGCATAATCTTTGTTAATTTTTCTAACAAGTTTTTCATTAGTAAACAACCATCATCGATCAATTTGTCTTTAGTTTTATTTTAGCATAGCATTGCTTTACCATGAGCTTGCTTGGATAAACTTTTCAACAAACAGTTATAGAAAAATAAATTTCAAATGATCCTACACTGATTACGAGTCATCTAACTACATCATAGCAGGAGATTTCTTCACTTAAAATAAAGAAAGAAACATCATGATTTTGTAGTTTGATCTTATCTTAGCATGATTTGAGTGTTTAGTCTCATTCTTTGCTTTATTTGTCAATTCTCGTGGTGACAGAATTTATATTTGGACCTAAATGAACATCACAGTAAAATAACACCCCGTGACCATCTGGAACTTACTTTGAGGCCTGTTCAAGGAAGAGGAAGAGATATAGCTTCTAAAAATGAGGTATTTTTTCATTTCTTGATTTAGGCATTCCATGAAGCAGTTGTAGTAGTATACTTGATCATTTTTGCGTAAGTTGTGCTATCATCTCCGACTAAATCTTCTTTTTAATGTAATTATTCAAGAGTGAAGCTCAAAGGAAGTTAGAACTGACCAGGTGCAGACATACAGATCTACCAGATAATCTAGTATCATTTAGAAAAAAGTGCGAGTAAAACGCACTAGAAAGACATTTTTGTTTTCAAATAAAAATGCATGTTGTGTATTGTTTTTCACTTAGCAGCCCCTTTTACAAGTAATAGGAAATCGTGACTAACAAATGAACAATCTTCTAGAACTTTCCTAACCTATATAATATCATTATAGAACTCTAATTCAACCGTAGTTATCTTTCAATTGCTCAAGTTAGCTCAATAAAAGTTCTTAAATTCATTGTTGCAAAAGTAACTCGATTGTTTAGAAAATAATAATTGTTGTCCCTTTTTATTTTGCATCAATACGTCCACATTGAATTGAAAGCTGTTCCTTTAGCTTTTGAGTGATGTAGTTGCTGAAGGAGCATCGCTTTTGGATGTTGATTGGGGGTGAAAGACTGGTTCTTCACATATGTTATGCTCCAAAGATTGCTTTTGTTACACTTCCGAAGGGATCATTTCATCGTACTTGGTGATTACACGTGTATATTTTTGGTTTAGATTTTCATGAATTTGTTCCCTAACGTTCTTGAATTAACTTCTTTTCTCAATTTTTTTTGTTCTTAGATCCTTTTCAAATATTTTTCTATTTTTGAGAAGTTTACTTTTCAAAGCACTATACCTAGACTAGGTTTTTGATAATAAGTTATGAAACTTTGTTTTTATAGTCTTTTCAACATATCTTTTGAAAGTTTTTTCACATCTTATTTTGAAAAAATTTGTTCTAGAAAACCATATTCTTAGATCTTTTTAAAAATTTCTCAATATTAAAAAATTTACATTTGTAAATACTTGTCAAAGCTAGGGTTTTGAGAAATAATTTTTGAAACTAACATTGATATAGTTTATTCAACTTTTCTTTGAAACTTCATTCATATCTTATTTTGAAAACTTCATTTCTCAAAACCCTAGTTCTTAGATTCTTTTTAGTTGAAACATTTTACGTATCTTATTATGAATACTTCTTTTTTCAAAAACATAGTTCTTAGATCCTTTTTGAATATTCTTTAATTTTGAATAGTTTACTTTTGTAAACACTTTGCATAGACTAGGTTTTTGAGAAATAATTTTTGAAAGTTATTATTTATTATTATATAGCCTTTTCAACTTGTCTTTGAAAATTTTTCACATCTTATTTTGAAAACTTTTTTTCTCAAAAACCTTGTTCTTAGATCATTTTCTAATCTTTCTTACTTTTGAAAACACTTTGTCTAAACTAGGTTTTTGAGAAATAATTTTTGAAACTTATATTTATATAGTTTTTCCAACTTGTTTTTGAAACTTTTTCACATCTAAATATGAAAACTTCATTTCTCAAAAGTCAAAAGCCTTGTTCTAATATCCTTTCAAATCTTTCTTAATTTTAAAAATTTACTTTTGTAAACACTTTGTCTGGATTATGTTTTTGAGAAATAATTTTTAAAATTTACATTTATATACTCTTTTCCAACTTGTTTTCGAATTTTTTCACTTCTTATTTTGAAAACTTCTTTTCTCAAAAAGCTAGTTCTTAGATCCTTTTTAAACGAAACTCTTCATATTTTATTTTGAAATCTTGTTTTTTCAAAAACCTACTTCTTAGATCCTCTTTGAATATTTTTTAATTTTGAAGAGTTTACTTTTGTAAACACTTAGTATTTGTATAGACTAGGTTTTGTTAGAAATTATTTTTGAAATTTTATTATTATATAAACTTTTCATCTTGTCTTCAAAAATTTTCACATTTTATTTTGAAACAACATTGTTCTTATATCATTCTCAAATCTTTCTTAATTTTGAAAATTTTACTTTTGATAAAACTTTGCCCTAGCGTAGGTTTTTTGAGAATTAACTTTTGAAATTTATATTTAAATTAAAACTTGTTTTTGAAACTTTTTTCAAATCTAATATTGAAAATGTTGCTTTTTAAACACTTTTTCTAGACTATGTTTTTTAGAAATAATTTTTGAAAGTTGTTATTATATACTTTTTTCAACTTATTTTTGAAAGATTTTCACATCTTATTTTGAAAACTTCTTTTCTCTAAAACCATTTTCTTATATCCCTTTTAAATCTTTCTCAATTTTAATAATTTGACTTTTGCAAACACTTTGTCAAGGGCTCAAAGCTAGGTTTTTGAGAAATAATTTCGGAAATTTATTTTTAGAGTTTTTTTAACTTGTATTTGAAGCTTTTTTGACATTTTGAAAACTTATCTCTCAGAAACTTCTTCTTAGATCATTTTGAAATGAAACTTTATTCATAACTTCTTTTCTTAAAAGTTCTTATATCCTTTTAACTTTTTTTTTGAAAAGTTTAATTTTGCAAACACTTTGTCTGGACTAAGGTTTTGAGAAATCTAAAGACAATAAACCTTGAGGAGTCTCCAGCTCATCTCTCCTGCCATTTTTTCCGGCTCCACCCCGACCAGCTACCACCAGTCAAATGCCGCCGTGTGTTTCCACGTTAGATGCCAGCAGTAGCTCAGTGCCACCATGGTTCTTGTCAGCGAGTTGCTTGCCAGGGTGATGGAAGCCTATCGTCTTTTCTGATGAAGAATTTTAACAGAGATTTGGTTGCAGATGCGTTCTTCCACGTGTATGTATGTTGCTGTATTTTCTCTGCTTTTATTTCAGAATTTTTCTTCTATTCTCTGTTGACACGTGTTTCTTCTCCTGACCTTAGTTAAGAAACCACCATCGATTGGTCAATACTTTGGCAATGTGTCAGACACGCAAGCTTCTCACACACAAACAATTTTGCACACGCAAACTAGCTCATTAGGGTTAGAGGGATGGAGGGAGAGTCGGGACAGATGAGAAAGGGAAGTACGGGATTTTTGTGAAGGCTTCCTGCAACTGGAGAAGGAAGGCGAAGTCGAGGTCAGGTTCCATGGCTGCTCTTCCTTCCCTGCTCTTCCTAGCCGAGACAGCAGCGACCAGTTTTTTCAGGAAAGCGCGATCCATGGCTTCTTTCGTGAACGATATAAGTTAGAGATACATTTTGATTTTGAATTTTTCAGTAGATTGGGAAATTGGAAGATCTGTTTGTGAACGCTTGATGTCGCACACACAGGGCGGTTGCCACAGGCTGTGCAACATGGTGATGATCCCCCTCTCTTCTTCTCTCTTCTCAATTTGTCCTTTTTGTCTTTTTGGGTTTTTATTTTTTGCGTTGATATAAACCCATCATATTCTCATTCTATCATTCCTTTTATTTTATTTTTTTTCCTGACTTTGCTATCTAGAAAACTAAAGTAATATCACTAATTATGAATATTGTAGATGATAATCATATTTGTCATTAATGAGCATTCTGTTCTTAATGAGCAAAATACAAACTCTTGCTTCTATGGTTCTCTTTCTCACCCACTACATTCCATCGAGAAATTCAAGGCTATCAACACTAGCAGGTATTCTATTTTCCCCTATACATTATTTAGTTACATTTATCCTCTTTCGTGCTTTGCTCACGATTACATAACCCCACACCAAGTAACAAAATGGGATATTGAATTGCCTTTTATCTACTTTTTTTTGCCTCTCTACCTCCTTTCCCCTGCAACTGAACCCCCTTTTATCTATTTTCTACACATATATTAAATATTATTTTGTGCTTTATTTTATTCATTTTTCCATTCTTTATAACTCTAGCACCAAGCTGATACTACTTTTTACCTTCATGGCAATATAAAGAAGTAATCGGCAAATGATCTTTGAACATTGTGTATCCATTACAGCTTGATGCTATAATGATTAAGTCATCATATTTTTTTTCAACAAATCAAAACTGATATTTGTATTATGTGGTTGTCACATAAGGTGGAAAGCATGCTGAATTGATGGTTATTTCTTTATGGTGCGTCACTGCATGTGACTTAAATTCCACTGGTACTTTTCCTTTTTATTCAAACAATCTTTATATTGAATAAAATAGTGACATTAGAAATTTGTTTGTTAATTTTTACCATCAACTTTACTCTTCCTCTGGAATCTCTAGGAATAAATTGGATACATATAGAACATTGTGCAATGTTTGTTTATATTGTTGGGTGGTGGTGTTCCTGCAAATATTTTCCTTATAATGACCTCCATGATCCCAACATGACTTTTCATTACTTTTGTAATTGTAGCTAAAGCTTAATATTTTTATTTTAACAAACATGCCCCCTGACCATTTACTGCTGTCATAGAATTCCAACACGATAGATGCTTCAAATTCTGATGGCTTTTCTTCAATGTGATTATAACAAAAGCAGGATAACTGTTGATGAAACATGCTTTATCTTATCAATCCATTGCTCACACATATTTTGCGTCCATAAGACTAATTTGTATAATTTATATTTATTGGGTGTGTTACTCAGGAGGAGCTAGGACAGATTTCTCTCCAATCAGCACCACTTGCATGACACTAATCATTTTCAAAGGTGATTTGTGTTTCTTCTACTTTCAATTTTTCAACAGTTCATTTTCAATTTTCTTTCTACTTTTAGTTTTTAGGCACCCAGTTGTTATTTTATTTCAATTTGTGAAGTTGAAGGATAGTTCATCTGATTATGTGTCAATCTGTACTGTTGGTTCATCCAATTTTGTTCTCCCTTGGTAGTATATTAGTAATTAAGTCTCTACTAATATTTGATATTCCAGTAGAATGATTAACTGGATATAAGTGAGAAGAAAAATTTTGGTTTAGTTGGATCACCTATAGTTAGTTCACCTATAATGCTTCCCCACTATTTGCTACTTTCATTGGCAGCATGGTTACGAATTTACAATTGATCGGTTTTAGAAGGTGCAAGGTGCATCAGAGTACATATTTTGTTAACAAGTTTGAAAGGGCTACATCTTAAGCTTTGTTGACATAATTTTGATAGCATGTTTTACTGATCTTAAGTGATTTGGTGTTTTGCTTCTCTTAGATTTCTTGCCGCTGGTAGTTCTATATATGTTAATGTTACAAGGAGCAATTCAGTGGGAAGGGTGGGATTGAGACTTGAGAGCTCCAATTTTTTGTTGTTATCAAATCAGGTAAAGGCATATTGAGAATGGCAGAATAAGTTAGATTACTATGAAAGGAAAGAATACATTAATAGCAGTAATTAGATCATTCAAACTACTGCCATTGATATCGTATAACATATCTAATCGATTATGATTTCAGTTTCAAAAGTTTTCCCTTTTGATTTTTAGACCATTCAAACTACTGCCATTGATTTGATATGCTTAATTGAATATTTGTTTGTCTTCTTCAAAGTTCACATCATCTATACACATGGTGGTCCATGTGCAGTTCATCCAGCTGCCTGCAATGATTCATACCTGTAAGTCAGTTCTACTTCATATCTGTGATAGTGAAAGAGCAGATCACATGAATAGCAATGAACAGATTTGAACAAGAACAATGTGTTGACATTATCCTTTTAATTGGAGATTGATATGCACTAAATAGTGAGCTTTACTTATTTGTAATGATGCTCTTTGTAATAATCATTTAAAATGGAATTAACTGAAATTCATTTGTTGTCATTTATATTATGTATAATTATTTGTTATCAAGTAGAAAAATGATGTTTTAAGTAATTAGTGGATAATTAAATAAATAAACAGGAAGGTCTCGCCATTATCCTTTAAACTACAGTTGCATGTGTAGTGCTTTAATACACAAAGATCATGTAACATGATTAATGTATTCTGATTTTATTTTCACAAGTTTTCCATTTTTGATTTACACCATTCAAACTACTGCCATTGGTTTGACATATTTAAATGTGATGTATTGAGTCTCCTTCGAAGTAAGATCATCTATTCACATGATGGTCCGTGTACATTGCTTATACTTTCCTGCAATGATTCAGTCATTTTAATCAAAGCTGCTACATATCTGTCAATTTGGTATTTTCTGCTTTTCTTGGGAATTTGCATTTTCTATTCGTTGACTAATTTTTTTAATGAAATCTTGTGTTATCTTGGTCCGTACATGATGGAGTTTTGAAGTGCATGTTTAAGCACTTTAATTTGATTGAAGTTTTATGTACGTGTGGTACTTCGATATGTTTAGCCGAAGTTTTAGTATTGTTCAATGTCCATAATTACAGGAATAACACTCTGATGTATACTTAAAAGTATACCTGGATTCTATCTCGGTGTAGAAATATATCGGGGTGTTACATTTTGGTATCAGAGCAGTTCGGCCTAGTCGGGCTTAGTGACCTTACTGTCAAGAGGTTATTAGATCAAGTCAACTAGGGACTTAGACAATTAAATGTCAGAGCCTTTCAGCATATTATGTGAAGTATTGAGCGAGGATCTGCTCAATGTTTCATGTGAGTTACTGAGAATGATGACAATTGGTTGCCTCAGCCCCAAAAATGTTCAAAACCCTAAACCATAGGATCTTTATCCTTCTCGGTCATCAGAACGCGCAACGGAAGCAGAGGGCTACAGATGACATTCCGGAACAATGTATGGGCATTTGTGATGGTTCGAGGAAGATGTGGGCATGGTAGTCAAACTCGAGATCCTACGCGGGATCGGAGAGGGGTTGCAAGATCGTAACTCGTGGGATCGTAACACGAAACGTACGATCCTACCAAATTCCTAAACTCGCATATATATATATATATATATATATATATATATATATATATATATATTAATATAAAATACCATAGATACAACCAAACCAAGTAACCAACTCTTTAAAATGAATTAAGTCCAAAAAGTAAAAACATAAACACTTTAGACACAATCTGTCATGTCAAGAACATAATCATCCTCTCCATCTTCTCCTCCATCTTCATCCCCTCCTTCATCTTCATTCCCTCCTTCATCATCACCATCTTCATCAACATACTCAAAAATAGGAGTTTGGTCAAAACCATCAAAAATAGGAAAACCACCATCCTCTTCAACATTTTCATCATCTTCAATGTTTACTACATCTTCAGTGCCTCCATTTTCTTCACCATCAATCCAATCATCATCAGATGGAATATCTTCAAACTCACGCGGTTTTCCAAATAGCTTCTTTTTAGCCAATTTTGAGTTAGCCATTATGAAAACAACATCATTCATTGTCTTTACCTTCAACCGATTTCTTCTTTTTGTGTGGACCTAAACAAAAAATAAATACAATTAACTCCTTAAAGATGGATATAATTTACAATTCATAGTCTCAATTTTCGAAATTATACCATCTCAAACGCACTCCAGTTACGTTCACATCCAGAAGAACTGCATGTCAAGCTTAGTATACGAATGGCAAATTTTTGAAGCTCAGGACATTCAATTCCATAACACTCCCACCAATCTGCTGGATCCTTCTTATCAACAGTTAGTATAGGCAGTTCACAACTAAAATACACTTTTCTTTTGTGAAAGTCATCAAGCTGAAGATCAATATCAGTCCGCTCTTTTGGATCAGGCAATAACCTATCCAATACATCTAGTAAGCCTTTTCTAACCTCACGATCAGCAGTAAAATTTGGTTTATAATGAAATTGAGGGTTCAGAAAATATGTTGCAGCATGCAAAGGCCTGTGGAGCGTCTTATTCCATCTATCATCAATAATTTTCCAATAGGGCATATAACTAAAAAATTAAATAAAATTGAATTAGTTCATGTTTGAACTTTGGACAATGCAACAAACAAAACAAAAGGCGAAGTTAAAACCAATGTACCTTTTCTTTACACCACGACAAGCTTTTTGAATCTCCTCCTTAGTCGCGTCCATTGACTCAGATAAATCCCATGGCCGGTTTTTGATCCGAGTCGACCAAACACAACACTTTAACAAGAGGGAGTGCGCCCTTCAAGCAATTTATAACACTCTTCCAAAAAGCTTTGTCCATGACGGTATCCTCAACATCTTTTCCATCTTTTACCTTGGCACATCGGTTGGACTTCCATTGCTTGCTAGTGAACATCCTTATCAAATTATCCTTATTCTCATGGAGGCACCCTAACGTAAGGTAAGATGTGGCAAAACGACCCGACCTCACCAAGTCTCTACCTTTTGTGAACTGCTTCATAATAGCAATGAGAGAAGGCCTACGGTAAATATAGTTTGTGATTTTTTTACCTTTTGGAATTGTCTCCTTATGATAGGGTATGTCCTCCAAGCCTTCTAGAGCCAAGTCAAGACAATGAGCCGCGCAAGGA
The DNA here is from genome assembly GCA_039519185.1 of Astragalus membranaceus. Classification (NCBI taxonomy): domain Eukaryota; kingdom Viridiplantae; phylum Streptophyta; class Magnoliopsida; order Fabales; family Fabaceae; genus Astragalus; species Astragalus membranaceus. Next base: position 103,171,343 of record CM076849.1, read on the forward strand.
GTCCAATACAATTTTTTCCTTTTTTCCATTAACAGCTCACCAGCAGCTTTGTAGTTAGCTGTGTTATCCGTCACGATTTGGACAATGTTTTCTTCTCCAACCTCTTCAACCACCTCATCCATCAACTTGAAGATTACATCAGCTGTTTTGGAGATGTCAGAGGCATCAATAGTCTTCAGAAATACCGTGCCCTTTGGGGAATTCACACACAAATTTATAATTGTCCTTTGTTTCTTATCTGTCCACTCATCACTCATTATGGTGCACCCAACTCTCTTCCATTCAGCTCTATGCTCTTCCAAACTAACATTTGTGGACTAAACTTCTTGCCTTAAGAGCTTCCCCCTAAGGTCGTGATAAGATGGCGGTTCATATCCCTGTCCATGTTTATCCACCAGATCAAACATTTCTTTGTATTCCTCACCCCTCGACACGTTGAATGCTAAAGCATTATTATAAAAGAACTTAGCAATTGCTTTATCAGCATCAGTTTTTATGCTCTTCTTAAATAATGAATTCATAGTGGCTTGTTTGGTGACAAATCTTTTTTTGAAGATGTTTTCAGCGCCAATACTAGGACATCCACTTCTTTTGTCACCGACTTCTACAATATCTTCCTCCTCTACTTGATTCTTTGCTTTGTTGATAGCATTTTGTTGCAGCTTAGTAACATTTATCAACATTTCTTTCTTTACTTCTTCGCTAACCTTACTACATGCTCCAACATCTTTTTTGGGTTCCCGCCAAATGATGCTTCATCCGATAAATCCCTCCAGAATATACATTTTCACAAAATTTGCACTTAAGTCTCTTACCTTCAACGAAAACAGCATATTTCCAACCGGCATCAGATTTATTACCGGGAACATTTTTTGGCAGTATCTTCTTTCGAGTCGTTCCCGCGGTTGCTGGAGCGGTAGCGTTGGAGGCTCCAACAGCAGGGTTGGGAGTTAATGATGAGGCCATTTGTCACTAAAATTAGAAATAATAAAAACAAGATAATCATGATGAAAAGTTGATACGTGAAGAGGAAAAAAGCTAGTTTTTTAAAAATAAATAAATAAATATAAGAGATGTTACGTTTCTTCTTTAAACAAGAAAAAAGAAAAGTAAACTTTTATATATTAATATAAAAGAAGGAAAACAGAACGTGAAGAGGACAACGAAAGAAACAAAAAACAGAGCCTTGCCACTTCGCTGAAGCAGAGTTTCGTCTTCGCTGAAGCAAGCAGAGTCTTCCTCTTCACTGAAGCAGAGTCTTCCTCTTCGCTACTGAGAAGACAACGCAAATAAGAGTGGAGAAGGTGGAGATGTTCGCTGCTGAGAAGAGAACGCAAAACAGAGTGGAGAAGAGAAGTGTGCGTTACGTAAGAAAAACAGAGCGTTAGAGCGGTGAAAGAGAAGAGAAGTGAGTTGAAAGGTCAGTGGCTTGTAACTCACACTTTAGTGAGCTGTAAAATTAGGGTTTTTTTAACCGTGAATACTCCAAACGTGCGTATTTTGAAACGGGTCAGAAAACCTCAAGCCACTACCCGTTTTTGCGCTGAATCGTGAAAAACGCAGAAACGTAGCGATTCTACGTGTTTGCTGGCAATCCCACGCGATCTCACCAACGAGTTGCAGATTCCGATTCTATCTAAGATCGAACACGGAATGGCCTTGCAAGATCGTAAAGACGTACGATCCCACGAGTTGGATCGCGAGTTTGTCTACCATGGTCCTTGGAGCCGAAGCAATCGTTGTGTTGTCGCGTAAACCTATATAGGTTGTTCAGAAAGTTGCAATCTAAGCAAAATCATCAAGTAGTAAGAGTATTAGTATTCAGAGATCCGTTTAGGCGTAACCGACACTGTAGAGCTCCAATTCATGTCCAACCAAGTTTCCCAGTCCTCGAGAAAATGTCTATCAGTTACCTTACCTTGTAATTTTTTCTATATCATTCTTTGGTTGTGTAACACTCCAAAATCTATGCCTATTAAACTAAGGATAGAAAGTATGAGGATTAGGAGACTAACTAATACACGAGGTAAGTTAAAGATGATGAGATAGTAACCATCTATGACCAAGTGTTGTGAAAGAGGCAAATTAGACTCTAAACCAAAGGATCCTTATCCTTCTCATTCATCAGAACGCGCAACGGAAACAGAGGGCTACAGATGACATTCCGAAACAATGTATGGGCATCCGTGATGGTTCGAGGAAGATGTGGGCGACTGTTCAGTCCTTGGAGCCGAAGCAATCGTTGTGTTGTCGCGTAAACCTATATAGGTCGTCCAGAAAGTTGCAATCTAAGCAAAATCATCAAGTAGTAAGAGTATTAGTGTTGAGAGATCCGTTTAGGAGTAACTGACACTGTAGAGCTCCAATTCATGTCCAACCAAGTTTCCAGTTCCTGATATAATGTCTAGTAGTTACCTTACCTTGTAATTTTTTCTAAATCATTCTTTGGTTGTGTAACACTCCAAAATCTATGCCTATTAAACTAAGGATAGAAAGTATGAGGATTAGGAGACTAATACACAAGGTAAGTTAAAGATGATGAGAGAGTAACCATCTATGACCAAGTGTTGTGAAAGAGGCAAATTAGACTCTAATTGAGTATTATGGACATTGATCTCTTATTAGTGAAATGTCAATTAGAAAAGAGAGAGAAATTTTATTAAAAGAGAATATTTAGTTGATTATTAATAGTTTAGACTATTTTATGAAAGTATTGTAAAAGTATAGGAAAATAGCTTAGGGTGCTCCCTTGTGCACCATAATGTACTGTATAGATTTTGTGCATTACTCAGTTACTAGTTACTATTATTAGTTTGTTCAACAGATTTTATACTCTGTTAGAAGGGTGCACAGGATAAGCAGTTAGAGTGCACACAATTAGGTTACTCTATAAATCCCAAATTGTAAAGTGAATTCATTCAAGTATGAATAATAGAAACATAATGAAATATTCTCACTCAACAAAATTCTCTCTAGTTTCTTCTTAATCTTTAGATGGTAACAGAAGATCTTACGATCCATGGCGACCGAAGATCCTCAATCGTCTACTCCGCCTACGTCTCCGCTGCATTCCCCAGCACCGTTGATTCAACCTCTAATCACTTTTACGCTGAATATCTCCGATAAACTAGACAAGAAGAATTTCATCGTCTGGCGTCAACAGATTGAGCCTATGATTAACGCTCATAATCTTCAAAGCTTCATCCATTTTCCAGAAATTCCAAATCGTGAAGCGCGCAAGGAAAATCCACTATACAGACACTGGCTGAAGCAAGATCAATGGCTTCTTTCGTGGCTACAGTCGACGCTATCAAGTGCGATAATGCCTCTTGTGCTTGGCTGTGTTCACTCGTTCCAACTTTGGGATCGTATACATGATCACTTTCAGAAACTCATGCGTGTGAAAGCACGTCAACTGAGAATAGAGCTTCGTGCGACGACGCTTGAGTCACGAAGCGTTGAGGAATATCTTCTTCGCATCAAGGCGATCGTTGATAGCTTGGCCTCCATCGGTGACCCCGTTCCGGTCGCACAACACATTGACGTCATCTTAGAAGGCTTACCGGAAGATTGCGCACTGATTATCTCTGATATTGATACCAATTCGTACGAAGTCGTACCATTTCGAACGAACTCGTACCTGTTCGTACCATTTTGTAAAAATCCGTAATCGTATGAGTTCGTACCATTTCGTACGAAATTGTACCATTTTGAACGAATTTGTACCAGTTCGTACGAAATCGTACCATTTCGTACGAATTCGTACAAGTTCGTATGAGTTCGTACAAACTCGTACAATATGGTCCATTTTGTGCGAACTCGTACCAATTCGTAATGAAGTCGTACCATTTCGTACGAACTCGTACCTGTTCGTACCATTTTGTACCAGTTCGTACGAAATCGTCCCATCTCGTACGATTTGGCCCCTATTGAACCAAATCGTATGAGTTCGTACCATTTCGTACGAAATTGTACCATTTTGAACGAATTCGTACCAGTTCGTATGAGTTCGTACAAACTCGTACAATATGGTCCCTATTGTACAAACTCGTACTAATTTGTACCATTCCGTACAATATTTAACTAGTTCGTACCATTTGGTACCAATTCGTACGAAGTCGTGCCAGTTCGTTTAAATTCGTACCTGTTCGTACCATTTTGTACCATTTCGTACGAATTCGTACAATTTTGTACAAATTCGTACCAGTTCGTACGAAATCGAACAATTTTTTAAGAATTCGTACCAGTTCGTACAAATTCGTACTAGTTCGTAAAAAATTCGTACAATATGGTCCCTATTGTTCAAACTCGTACGAATTTGATTCATTTCGTACAACTTTGAACTAGTTCGTACCATTTGGTACCAATTCGTACGAAGTCATACAATTTCGTACGAGTTTATACCCTTTTGTACTAGTTCGTACGAAATCGTACCATTTCGTACGAAATCGTACCATTTCGTACGAAATCGTACCATTTCGTACGAATTCGTACAATCTCGTACGAGTACGTGACAACTCGTTTAATATGGCCCCTATTATTCAAAATCGTATGAGTTCGCACCATTTCGTACGAAATCGTACCATTTTGAACGAATTCGTACCAGTTCGTACGAAATTGTACCATTTTGTATGAATTCGTACCATTTCGTATGAGTTCGTACAAACTCGTACAATATGGTCCTTATTGTACAAACTCGTACTAATTTGTACCATTCCGTACAATATTTAACTAGTTCGTACCATTTGGTACCGAATCGTACGAAGTCGTACCATTTCGTAGGAATTTGTACCTGTTCGTACCATTTTGTACCAGTTCGTATGAAATGGAACATTTCGTACAAATTCGTACAATGTCGTACAAGTTCGTACCAACACGTACGATTTGGCTCCTATTGTACAAAATGGTACGAGTTTGTACCATTTCGTACGATTTCGAACTAGTTCGTACCATTTCGTACGTATTCGCACAATTTTGTACAAATTCGTACTAGTTCGTACGAAATCGAACAATTTCTTACGAATTCGTACCAATTCGTATGAAATCGTAGTAGTTCGTACCAACTCGTACCAGTTCGTACGAAATCGTTCCATTTCGTACGAATTTGTACCAGTTCAAATGAGTTTGTACCAACTCGTACAATATGGTCCTTATTGTACTGACTTGTACGAATTTGTACCATTCCGTACAATTTTGAACTAGTTCGTATCATTTGGTACCAATTCGTATTAAGTCGTACATTTTCGTCGAATTCGTACCAGTTCGTACCATTTTGTACCATTTCATACGAAATCGTACCATTTCGTACGAATTCGTACAATCTCGTACGAGGTCGTACCAACTCATACGATTTGGCCCCTATTGTACAAAATCGTACCATTTCGTACGAATTCGTACCAGTTCGTATGAGTTTCTACAAACTCGTACAATATGGTCCCTATTATACAAACTCGTACTAATTTTTTACCATTCCGTACAATATTTAACTAGTTCGTACCATTTGGTTCCAATTCGTACGAAGTCGTACCATTTCGTACGAACTCGTACCTGTTCGTACCATTTTGAGCCTATGATTAACGCTCATAATCTTCAAAGATTCATCCATTTTCCAGAAATTCCAAATCGTGAAGCGCGCAAGGAAAATCCTCTATACAGAAACTGGCTGAAGCAAGATCAATGGCTTCTTTCGTGGCTACAGTCGACGCTATCAAGTGCGATAATGCCTCTTGTGCTTGGCTGTGTTCACTCGTTCCAACTTTGGGATCGTATACATGATCACTTTCAGAAACTCATGCGTGTGAAAGCACGTCAACTGAGAATAGAGCTTCGTGCGACGACGCTTGAGTCACGAAGCGTTGAGGAATATCTTCTTCGCATCAAGGCGATCGTTGATAGCTTGGCCTCCATCGGTGACCCCGTTCCGGTCGCACAACACATTGACGTCATCTTAGAAGGCTTACCGGAAGATTGCGCACTGATTATCTCTGTTATTGATACCAATTCGTACGAAGTCGTACCATTTCGAACGAACTCGTACCTGTTCGTACCATTTTGTAAAAATCCGTACGAAATCGTCCCATCTCATACGATTTGGCCCCTATTGTACCAAATCGTATGAGTTCGTACCATTTCGTACGAAATTGTACCATTTTGAATGAATTTGTACCAGTTCGTACGAAATCGTACCATTTCGTACGAATTCGTACAAGTTCGTATGAGTTCGTACAAACTCGTACAATATGGTCCATTTTGTGCGAACTCGTACCAATTCTTAATGAAGTCGTACCATTTCGTACGAACTCGTACCTGTTCGTACCATTTTGTACCAGTTCGTACGAAATCGTCCCATCTCGTACGATTTGGCCCCTATTGAACCAAATCGTATGAGTTCGTACCATTTCGTACGAAATTGTACCATTTTGAACGAATTCGTACCAGTTCGTATGAGTTCGTACAAACTCGTACAATATGGTCCCTATTGTACAAACTCGTACTAATTTGTACCATTCCGTACAATATTTAACTAGTTCGTACCATTTGGTACCAATTCGTACGAAGTCGTGCCAGTTCGTTTAAATTCGTACCTGTTTGTACCATTTTGTACCATTTCGTACGAATTCGTACAATTTTGTACAAATTCGTACCAGTTCATACGAAATCGAACAATTTTTTAAGAATTCGTACCAGTTCGTACAAATTCGTACTAGTTCGTAAAAAATTCGTACAATATGGTCCCTATTGTTCAAACTCGTACGAATTTGATTCATTTCGTACAACTTTGAACTAGTTCGTACCATTTGGTACCAATTCGTACGAAGTCATACAATTTCGTACGAGTTTATACCCTTTTGTACTAGTTCGTACGAAATCGTACCATTTCGTACGAAATCGTACCATTTCGTACGAAATCGTACCATTTCGTACGAATTCGTACAATCTCGTACGAGTACGTGACAACTCGTTCAATATGGCCCCTATTATTCAAAATCGTATGAGTTCGCACCATTTCGTACGAAATCGTACCATTTTGAACGAATTCGTACCAGTTCGTACGAAATTGTACCATTTTGTATGAATTCGTACGATTTCGTATGAGTTCGTACAAACTCGTACATTATGGTCCTTATTGTACAAACTCGTACTAATTTGTACCATTCCGTACAATATTTAACTAGTTCGTACCATTTGGTACCGAATCGTACGAAGTCGTACCATTTCGTAGGAATTTGTACCTGTTCGTACCATTTTGTACCAGTTCGTATGAAATGGAACATTTCGTACAAATTCGTACAATGTCGTACAAGTTCGTACCAACACGTATGATTTGGCTCCTATTGTACAAAATGGTACGAGTTTGTACCATTTCGTACGATTTCGAACTAGTTCGTACCATTTCGTACGTATTCGCACAATTTTGTACAAATTCGTACTAGTTCGTACGAAATCGAACAATTTCTTACGAATTCGTACCAATTCGTATGAAATCGTAGTAGTTCGTACCAACTCGTACCAGTTCGTACGAAATCGTTCCATTTCGTACGAATTTGTACCAGTTCAAATGAGTTTGTACCAACTCGTACAATATGGTCCTTATTGTACTGACTTGTACGAATTTGTACCATTCCGTACAATTTTGAACTAGTTCGTATCATTTGGTACCAATTCGTATTAAGTCGTACATTTTCGTCGAATTCGTACCAGTTCGTACCATTTTGTACCATTTCATACGAAATCGTACCATTTCGTACGAATTCGTACAATCTCGTACGAGGTCGTACCAACTCATACGATTTGGCCCCTATTGTACAAAATCGTACCATTTCGTACGAATTCGTACCAATTCGTATGAGTTTCTACAAACTCGTACAATATGGTCCCTATTATACAAACTCGTACTAATTTTTTACCATTCCGTACAATATTTAACTAGTTCGTACCATTTGGTTCCAATTCGTACGAAGTCGTACCATTTCGTACGAACTCGTACCTGTTCGTACCATTTTGAGCCTATGATTAACGCTCATAATCTTCAAAGATTCATCCATTTTCCAGAAATTCCAAATCGTGAAGCGCGCAAGGAAAATCCTCTATACAGAAACTGGCTGAAGCAAGATCAATGGCTTCTTTCGTGGCTACAGTCGACGCTATCAAGTGCGATAATGCCTCTTGTGCTTGGCTGTGTTCACTCGTTCCAACTTTGGGATCGTATACATGATCACTTTCAGAAACTCATGCGTGTGAAAGCACGTCAACTGAGAATAGAGCTTCGTGCGACGACGCTTGAGTCACGAAGCGTTGAGGAATATCTTCTTCGCATCAAGGCGATCGTTGATAGCTTGGCCTCCATCGGTGACCCCGTTCCGGTCGCACAACACATTGACGTCATCTTAGAAGGCTTACCGGAAGATTGCGCACTGATTATCTCTGTTATTGATACCAATTCGTACGAAGTCGTACCATTTCGAACGAACTCGTACCTGTTCGTACCATTTTGTAAAAATCCGTACGAAATCGTCCCATCTCATACGATTTGGCCCCTATTGTACCAAATCGTATGAGTTCGTACCATTTCGTACGAAATTGTACCATTTTGAATGAATTTGTACCAGTTCGTACGAAATCGTACCATTTCGTACGAATTCGTACAAGTTCGTATGAGTTCGTACAAACTCGTACAATATGGTCCATTTTGTGCGAACTCGTACCAATTCTTAATGAAGTCGTACCATTTCGTACGAACTCGTACCTGTTCGTACCATTTTGTACCAGTTCGTACGAAATCGTCCCATCTCGTACGATTTGGCCCCTATTGAACCAAATCGTATGAGTTCGTACCATTTCGTACGAAATTGTACCATTTTGAACGAATTCGTACCAGTTCGTATGAGTTCGTAAAAACTCGTACAATATGGTCCCTATTGTACAAACTCGTACTAATTTGTACCATTCCGTACAATATTTAACTAGTTCGTACCATTTGGTACCAATTCGTACGAAGTCGTGCCAGTTCGTTTAAATTCGTACCTGTTTGTACCATTTTGTACCATTTCGTACGAATTCGTACAATTTTGTACAAATTCGTACCAGTTCATACGAAATCGAACAATTTTTTAAGAATTCGTACCAGTTCGTACAAATTCGTACTAGTTCGTAAAAAATTCGTACAATATGGTCCCTATTGTTCAAACTCGTACGAATTTGATTCATTTCGTACAACTTTGAACTAGTTCGTACCATTTGGTACCAATTCGTACGAAGTCATACAATTTCGTACGAGTTTATACCCTTTTGTACTAGTTCGTACGAAATCGTACCATTTCGTACGAAATCGTACCATTTCGTACGAAATCGTACCATTTCGTACGAATTCGTACAATCTCGTACGAGTACGTGACAACTCGTTCAATATGGCCCCTATTATTCAAAATCGTATGAGTTCGCACCATTTCGTACGAAATCGTACCATTTTGAACGAATTCGTACCAGTTCGTACGAAATTGTACCATTTTGTATGAATTCGTACCATTTCGTATGAGTTCGTACAAACTCGTACATTATGGTCCTTATTGTACAAACTCGTACTAATTTGTACCATTCCGTACAATATTTAACTAGTTCGTACCATTTGGTACCGAATCGTACGAAGTCGTACCATTTCGTAGGAATTTGTACCTGTTCGTACCATTTTGTACCAGTTCGTATGAAATGGAACATTTCGTACAAATTCGTACAATGTCGTACAAGTTCGTACCAACACGTACGATTTGGCTCCTATTGTACAAAATGGTACGAGTTTGTACCATTTCGTACGATTTCGAACTAGTTCGTACCATTTCGTACGTATTCGCACAATTTTGTACAAATTCGTACTAGTTCGTACGAAATCGAACAATTTCTTACGAATTCGTACCAATTCGTATGAAATCGTAGTAGTTCGTACCAACTCGTACCAGTTCGTACGAAATCGTTCCATTTCGTACGAATTTGTACCAGTTCAAATGAGTTTGTACCAACTCGTACAATATGGTCCTTATTGTACTGACTTGTACGAATTTGTACCATTCCGTACAATTTTGAACTAGTTCGTATCATTTGGTACCAATTCGTATTAAGTCGTACATTTTCGTCGAATTCGTACCAGTTCGTACCATTTTGTACCATTTCATACGAAATCGTACCATTTCGTACGAATTCGTACAATCTCGTACGAGGTCGTACCAACTCATACGATTTGGCCCCTATTGTACAAAATCGTACCATTTCGTACGAATTCGTACCAGTTCGTATGAGTTTCTACAAACTCGTACAATATGGTCCCTATTATACAAACTCGTACTAATTTTTTACCATTCCGTACAATATTTAACTAGTTCGTACCATTTGGTTCCAATTCGTACGAAGTCGTACCATTTCGTACGAACTCGTACCTGTTCGTACCATTTTGAGCCTATGATTAACGCTCATAATCTTCAAAGCTTCATCCATTTTCCAGAAATTCCAAATCGTGAAGCGCGCATGGAAAATCCTCTATACAGAAACTGGCTGAAGCAAGATCAATGGCTTCTTTCGTGGCTACAGTCGACGCTATCAAGTGCGATAATGCCTCTTGTGCTTGGCTGTGTTCACTCGTTCCAACTTTGGGATCGTATACATGATCACTTTCAGAAACTCAAGCGTGTGAAAGCACGTCAACTGAGAATAGAGCTTCGTGCGACGACGCTTGAATCACGAAGCGTTGAGGAATATCTTCTTCGCATCAAGGCGATCGTTGATAGCCTGGCCTCCATCGGTGACCCCGTTCCGGTCGCACAACACATTGACGTCATCTTAGAAGGCTTACCGGAAGATTGCGCACTGATTATCTCTGTTATTGATAGCAAATATCAAGAAAATCAACTGGAAGAAGTTGAAGCTCTTCTGCTAGCTCACAAAATGCGCAGTGGTAAGTTCAAGAAGTCACAAACTGAAACTCTCTCCATCAATATGACGCACACAGATCCTTCCTCACAGGCGCCAAATACAGAGTCTCAATCTCATCAGTTTGGTAACACTGTTCCTATCCCTAACTCTGATGGTAATGCCAATAACTTTGCGAATAATACTATCTCTGGTGCATTTCGTGGCCGTGGTGGCCGTGGACATGGCTGTTTTGGCAATGTTCAGTGCCAGGTAAAAGTTTGGACATCTTGCTTCCATGTGCTATCACAGATTTAATCAACAATTTCAGGCACAAATACCTACTGATTTCCAAGGTTTTCCACCTCCTACCAATTCCTATGCCAACCTAGCTCCCAATCGTACGAGTTGGTGGTGAGTGTGAGGGCAAATGATTCTATGGATGATACCTATGCCAACCTAGCTCCCAATCGTATTAAATCGTACAATCGTGGAATTCGTACCAGTTCGTACCATATTGTACAAAATCGTACGAAATCGTACCATTTCGTACGAATTCATACAATCTCGTACATGGTCGTACCAACTCGTATGATTTGGCCCATATTGTACAAAATCGTATAAGTTCGTACCATTTCGTACGAAATCGTACCATTTTGTACGAAATCGTACCATTTCGTACGAATTCGTACAAGTTCGTATGAGTTCGTACAAGTTCGTATGAGTTTGTACAAACTCGTACAATATTGTTCCTATTGTATAAACTTGTACTAATTTGTACCATTCCGTACAATATTTAACTAGTTCGTACCATTTGATACCGATTTGTACGATATCATATCATTTCGTACGAAATTGTACCTGTTTGTACCATTTTGTACCAGTTCGTATGAAATGGAACATTTCGTACGAAGTCGTACCACGCCGTATAACGTCGTACGAGTTCGTACCAACTTGTACGATTTGGCCCCTGTTGTACAAAATCGTACGAGTTTGTACCATTTCGTACGATTTCGAACTAGTTCGTAACATTTCGTACGAATTCGTACAATTTTGTGCAAATTCGTACCATTTTGTACGAAATCGAACAATTTCTTACGAATTCGTACCAGTTCGTAGGAATTCGTAGTAGTTCGTACCAACTCGTACAATATGGTCCCTTTTGTACAAAGTTCTATGAGTTCGTACAATTTCGTACGATTTTGAACTAGTTCGTACCAGTTCGTCTGAACTCGTACCATTTCGTAGGAATTCGTACCAGTTCATACCAATTTGTGGCAGTTCATACGGAATCGTTCCATTTCGTACGAATTCGTACCTGTTCAAATGAGTTTGTACCAACTCGTACAATATGGTCCCTATTGTACTAACTTGTACGAATTTGTACCATTTCGTACAATTTTGAACTAGTTCGTACCATTTGGTACCAACTCGTATTAAGTCGTACAATTTCGTCGAATTCGTACCAGTTCGTACCATTTTGTACCAGTTCGTACGAAATCGTACCATTTCGTACGAATTCGTACAATCTCGTACGAGGTCGTACCAACTCATACGATTTGGCCCCTATTAGACAAAATCGTATGAGTTCGTATCATTTCGAACGAAATCGTACCATTTTGTACGAAATCGTACCATTTTGTATGAAATCGTACCATTTTGAACAAATTCGGATTAGTTTGTACGAAATCGTACCATTTCGTACGAATTCATAACTGTTCGTATGAGTTCGTACAAACTCGTACAGTATGGTCCTTATTGTACAAACTCGTACTAATTTGTACCATTTCGTACAATATTTAACTAGTTCGTACCATTTGGTACCAATTCGTACGAAGTCGTACCATTTCGAACGAACTCGTACCTGTTCGTACCATTTTGTAAAAATCCGTACGAAATCGTCCCATCTCATACGATTTGGCCCCTATTGTACCAAATCGTATGAGTTCGTACCATTTCGTACGAAATTGTACCATTTTGAACGAATTTGTACCAGTTCGTACGAAATCGTACCATTTCGTACGAATTCGTACAAGTTCGTATGAGTTCGTACAAACTCGTACAATATGGTCCATTTTGTGCGAACTCGTACCAATTCGTAATGAAGTCGTACCATTTCGTACGAACTCGTACCTGTTCGTACCATTTTGTACCAGTTCGTACGAAATCGTCCCATCTCGTACGATTTGGCCCCTATTGAACCAAATCGTATGAGTTCGTACCATTTCGTACGAAATTGTACCATTTTGAACGAATTCGTACCAGTTCGTATGAGTTCGTACAAACTCGTACAATATGGTCCCTATTGTACAAACTCGTACTAATTTGTACCATTCCGTACAATATTTAACTAGTTCGTACCATTTGGTACCAATTCGTACGAAGTCGTGCCAGTTCGTTTAAATTCGTACCTGTTCGTACCATTTTGTACCATTTCGTACGAATTCGTACAATTTTGTACAAATTCGTACCAGTTCGTACGAAATCGAACAATTTTTTAAGAATTCGTACCAGTTCGTACAAATTCGTACTAGTTCGTAAAAAATTCGTACAATATGGTCCCTATTGTTCAAACTCGTACGAATTTGATTCATTTCGTACAACTTTGAACTAGTTCGTACCATTTGGTACCAATTCGTACGAAGTCATATAATTTCGTACGAGTTTATACCCTTTTGTACTAGTTCGTACGAAATCGTACCATTTCTTACGAAATCGTACCATTTCGTACGAATTCGTACAATCTCGTACGAGTACGTGACAACTCGTTCAATATGGCCCCTATTATTCAAAATCGTATGAGTTCGCACCATTTCGTACGAAATCGTACCATTTTGAACGAATTCGTACCAGTTCGTACGAAATTGTACCATTTTGTATGAATTCGTACCATTTCGTATGAGTTCGTACAAACTCGTACAATATGGTCCTTATTGTACAAACTCGTACTAATTTGTACCATTCCGTACAATATTTAACTAGTTCGTACCATTTGGTACCGAATCGTACGAAGTCGTACCATTTCGTAGGAATTTGTACCTGTTCGTACCATTTTGTACCAGTTCGTATGAAATGGAACATTTCGTACAAATTCGTACAATGTCGTACAAGTTCGTACCAACACGTACGATTTGGCTCCTATTGTACAAAATGGTACGAGTTTGTACCATTTCGTACGATTTCGAACTAGTTCGTACCATTTCGTACGTATTCGCACAATTTTGTACAAATTCGTACTAGTTCGTACGAAATCGAACAATTTCTTACGAATTCGTACCAATTCGTATGAAATCGTAGTAGTTCGTACCAACTCGTACCAGTTCGTACGAAATCGTTCCATTTCGTACGAATTTGTACCAGTTCAAATGAGTTTGTACCAACTCGTACAATATGGTCCTTATTGTACTGACTTGTACGAATTTGTACCATTCCGTACAATTTTGAACTAGTTCGTATCATTTGGTACCAATTCGTATTAAGTCGTACATTTTCGTCGAATTCGTACCAGTTCGTACCATTTTGTACCATTTCATACGAAATCGTACCATTTCGTACGAATTCGTACAATCTCGTACGAGGTCGTACCAACTCATACGATTTGGCCCCTATTGTACAAAATCGTACCATTTCGTACGAATTCGTACCAGTTCGTATGAGTTTCTACAAACTCGTACAATATGGTCCCTATTATACAAACTCGTACTAATTTTTTACCATTCCGTACAATATTTAACTAGTTCGTACCATTTGGTTCCAATTCGTACGAAGTCGTACCATTTCGTACGAACTCGTACCTGTTCGTACCATTTTGAGCCTATGATTAACGCTCATAATCTTCAAAGCTTCATCCATTTTCCAGAAATTCCAAATCGTGAAGCGCGCAAGGAAAATCCTCTATACAGAAACTGGCTGAAGCAAGATCAATGGCTTCTTTCGTGGCTACAGTCGACGCTATCAAGTGCGATAATGCCTCTTGTGCTTGGCTGTGTTCACTCGTTCCAACTTTGGGATCGTATACATGATCACTTTCAGAAACTCATGCGTGTGAAAGCACGTCAACTGAGAATAGAGCTTCGTGCGACGACGCTTGAGTCACGAAGCGTTGAGGAATATCTTCTTCGCATCAAGGCGATCGTTGATAGCTTGGCCTCCATCGGTGACCCCGTTCCGGTCGCACAACACATTGACGTCATCTTAGAAGGCTTACCGAAAGATTGCGCACTGATTATCTCTGTTATTGATACCAATTCGTACGAAGTCGTACCATTTCGAACGAACTCGTACCTGTTCGTACCATTTTGTAAAAATCCGTACGAAATCGTCCCATCTCATACGATTTGGCCCCTATTGTACCAAATCGTATGAGTTCGTACCATTTCGTACGAAATTGTACCATTTTGAACGAATTTGTACCAGTTCGTACGAAATCGTACCATTTCGTACGAATTCGTACAAGTTCGTATGAGTTCGTACAAACTCGTACAATATGGTCCATTTTGTGCGAACTCGTACCAATTCTTAATGAAGTCGTACCATTTCGTACGAACTCGTACCTGTTCGTACCATTTTGTACCAGTTCGTACGAAATCGTCCCATCTCGTACGATTTGGCCCCTATTGAACCAAATCGTATGAGTTCGTACCATTTCGTACGAAATTGTACCATTTTGAACGAATTCGTACCAGTTCGTATGAGTTCGTACAAACTCGTACAATATGGTCCCTATTGTACAAACTCGTACTAATTTGTACCATCCCGTACAATATTTAACTAGTTCGTACCATTTGGTACCAATTCGTACGAAGTCGTGCCAGTTCGTTTAAATTCGTACCTGTTTGTACCATTTTGTACCATTTCGTACGAATTCGTACAATTTTGTACAAATTCGTACCAGTTCATACGAAATCGAACAATTTTTTAAGAATTCGTACCAGTTCGTACAAATTCGTAGTAGTTCGTAAAAAATTCGTACAATATGGTCCCTATTGTTCAAACTCGTACGAATTTGATTCATTTCGTACAACTTTGAACTAGTTCGTACCATTTGGTACCAATTCGTACGAAGTCATACAATTTCGTACGAGTTTATACCCTTTTGTACTAGTTCGTACGAAATCGTACCATTTCGTACGAATTCGTACAATCTCGTACGAGTACGTGACAACTCGTTCAATATGGCCCCTATTATTCAAAATCGTATGAGTTCGCACCATTTCGTACGAAATCGTACCATTTTGAACGAATTCGTACCAGTTCGTACGAAATTGTACCATTTTGTATGAATTCGTACCATTTCGTATGAGTTCGTACAAACTCGTACAATATGGTCCTTATTGTACAAACTCGTACTAATTTGTACCATTCCGTACAATATTTAACTAGTTCGTACCATTTGGTACCGAATCGTACGAAGTCGTACCATTTCGTAGGAATTTGTACCTGTTCGTACCATTTTGTACCAGTTCGTATGAAATGGAACATTTCGTACAAATTCGTACAATGTCGTACAAGTTCGTACCAACACGTACGATTTGGCTCCTATTGTACAAAATGGTACGAGTTTGTACCATTTCGTACGATTTCGAACTAGTTCGTACCATTTCGTACGTATTCGCACAATTTTGTACAAATTCGTACTAGTTCGTACGAAATCGAACAATTTCTTACGAATTCGTACCAATTCGTATGAATTCGTAGTAGTTCGTACCAACTCGTACCAGTTCGTACGAAATCGTTCCATTTCGTTCGAATTTGTACCAGTTCAAATGAGTTTGTACCAACTCGTACAATATGGTCCTTATTGTACTGACTTGTACGAATTTGTACCATTCCGTACAATTTTGAACTAGTTCGTATCATTTGGTACCAATTCGTATTAAGTCGTACATTTTCGTCGAATTCGTACCAGTTCGTACCATTTTGTACCATTTCGTACGAAATCGTACCATTTCGTACGAATTCGTACAATCTCGTACGAGGTCGTACCAACTCATACGATTTGGCCCCTATTGTACAAAATCGTACCATTTCGTACGAATTCGTACCAGTTCGTATGAGTTTCTACAAACTCGTACAATATGGTCCCTATTATACAAACTCGTACTAATTTTTTACCATTCCGTACAATATTTAACTAGTTCGTACCATTTGGTTCCAATTCGTACGAAGTCGTACCATTTCGTACGAACTCGTACCTGTTCGTACCATTTTGAGCCTATGATTAACGCTCATAATCTTCAAAGCTTCATCCATTTTCCAGAAATTCCAAATCGTGAAGCGCGCAAGGAAAATCCTCTATACAGAAACTGGCTGAAGCAAGATCAATGGCTTCTTTCGTGGCTACAGTCGACGCTATCAAGTGCGATAATGCCTCTTGTGCTTGGCTGGGTTCACTCGTTCCAACTTTGGGATCGTATACATGATCACTTTCAGAAACTCAAGCGTGTGAAAGCACGTCAACTGAGAATAGAGCTTCGTGCGACGACGCTTGAATCACGAAGCGTTGAGGAATATCTTCTTCGCATCAAGGCGATCGTTGATAGCTTGGCCTCCATCGGTGACCCCGTTCCGGTTGCACAACACATTGACGTCATCTTAGAAGGCTTACCGGAAGATTGCGCACTGATTATCTCTGTTATTGATAGCAAATATCAAGAAAATCAACTGGAAGAAGTTGAAGCTCTTCAGCTAGCTCACAAAATGCGCAGTGGTAAGTTCAAGAAGTCACAAACTGAAACTCTCTCCATCAATATGACGCACACAGATCCTTCCTCACAGGCGCCAAATACAGAGTCTCAATCTCATCAGTTTGGTAACACTGTTCCTATCCCTAACTCTGATGGTAATGCCAATAACTTTGCGAATAATACTATCTCTGGTGCATTTCGTGGCCGTGGTGGCCGTGGACATGGCTGTTTTGGCAATGTTCAGTGCCAGGTAAAAGTCTGGACATCTTGCTTCCATGTGCTATCACAGATTTAATCAACAATTTCAGGCACAAATACCTACTGATTTCCAAGGTTTTCCACCTCCTACCAATTCCTATGCCAACCTAGCTCCCAATCGTACGAGTTGGTGGTGAGTGTGAGGGCAAATGATTCTATGGATGATACCTATGCCAACCTAGCTCCCAATCGTATTAAATCGTACAATCGTGGAATTCGTACCAGTTCGTACCATATTGTACAAAATCGTACGAAATCGTACCATTTCGTACGAATTCATACAATCTCGTACATGGTCGTACCAACTCGTATGATTTGGCCCATATTGTACAAAATCGTATAAGTTCGTACCATTTCGTACGAAATCGTACCATTTTGTACGAAATCGTACCATTTCGTACGAATTCGTACAAGTTCGTATGAGTTCGTACAAGTTCGTATGAGTTTGTACAAACTCGTACAATATTGTTCCTATTGTATAAACTTGTACTAGTTTGTACCATTCTGATGGCAAACTAGGAAAGACCGCGTTGAAGATGAGACTTAAAAGAAGGATATTGACGCCACACTCAAGAAATAGATGAGAAGGTGAGTGATAAGTCATGGATTTTGATCGCCACAAGTTGCCTTGATAAGATCAATTTGGTTCTTTAACCCAAGAACACAAGGGAAGCTCTCACAAATGGAGGAAACTCAAATTTCATTCATATTCATAATCTGATTTGTGTAGTACAAAAGATCCTTATTTATAGGCTAAACTCACAACCTTTGGAAACCTAAAGTGAGTCTTTAAATAAACTAAATAAATTTCCACTATCATGCATTTATCAAATAAATTGATAAGTGCATTTACATTATTCAATACCTAGTAAATAAACATAATTATAAAAATAAAACTCCACTAGTCATCATAATGACTTTACAAGCCTTTAAAACCCACAAACTAACTTAGGAAAGATCAAAAGACACCTAAAATTATTTAATTAAAATTAAATACGAAAATTAAAAATAAAATAGGAAATATTAGTTATTCCATGAGTGCTTCTTATTGATGTGTTTTGGCTTCTAAAATGTTGGAGCTGAATATTTTTCTTTATAGAATTCCTTCCACATGCTTAGGGAACTCGGGCTCTCATCATTCTCCCATTCTTCGAAAGGATTTGTCCTCAAATCCAAACCTGCATAATAAACTAAAGGGTTATTTAAAAAAATTCTACAAGTTTTCATTCCCCTTTGGTTTTTAAATGCATTCTTTTTCTTCCCCTTTGCAAACTTCCAATCTTTCACAATATCACCAACAGTATTTTTCTGTAGTTCTTCCTCTATTTCTTTGATTATCTTTTGTTCTCTCTCAGAAGTAGAAATTGTCTCTTCCTCTACTTCCTCTTCTACCTCCATTGGAGATAAAGATACTTGAGTAAATTGAATAGCATTAGAACTAGACAAAGAAATATTAGAGTGAATGGTTGGTGACTCTTGGACTTTACAAAGATGGTCACAAAATATTTCTGCAATCACTCTTTCTATTTTCTCCTCTAATTTTTTTTCTCTCAGTTTCTTCTTTTCTCTGAAGGCTAACTTTTCTACTCTTTCTGCCTCTTTTTTTAGCCCATTTTAATAAAGGTATTTCACATATGCAGGATCCATCACAAAATCTCTAATGTATATACCATAATCCCTTTGCCTTCCCTCCATCATGAACAAAAAAATAGTGAGTAGAACCTAAGCTTTGGTACCAAATGATGGCAAACTAGGAAAGACCGCGTTGATGATGAGACTTAAAAGAAGGATATTGACGCCACACTCAAGAAATAGATGAGAAGGTGAGTGATAAGTCATGGATTTTGATCGCCACAAGTTGCCTTGATAAGATCAATTTGGTTCTTTAACCCAAGAACACAAGGGAAGCTCTCACAAATGGAGGAAACTCAAATTTCATTCATATTCATAATCTGATTTGTGTAGTACAAAAGATCCTTATTTATAGGCTAAACTCACAACCTTTGGAAACCTAAAGTGAGTCTTTAAATAAACTAAATAAATTTCCACTATCATGCATTTATCAAATAAATTGATAAGTGCATTTACATTATTCAATACCTAGTAAATAAACATAATTATAAAAATAAAACTCCACTAGTCATCATAATGACTTTACAAGCCTTTAAAACCCACAAACTAACTTAGGAAAGATCAAAAGACACCTAAAATTATTTAATTAAAATTAAATACGAAAATTAAAAATAAAATAGGAAATATTAGTTATTCCATGAGTGCTTCTTATTGATGTGTTTTGGCTTCTAAAATGTTGGAGCTGAATATTTTTCTTTATAGAATTCCTTCCACATGCTTAGGGAACTCGGGCTCTCATCACATTCCGTACAATATTTAACTAGTTCGTACCATTTGATACCGACTTGTACGATATCGTATCATTTCGTACGAAATTGTACCTGTTTGTACCATTTTGTACCAGTTCGTATGAAATGGAACATTTCGTACGAAGTCGTACCACGCCGTACAACGTCGTACGAGTTCGTACCAACTTGTACGATTTGGCCCCTGTTGTACAAAATCGTACGAGTTTGTACCATTTCGTACGATTTCGAACTAGTTCGTAACATTTCGTACGAATTCGTACAATTTTGTGCAAATTCGTACCATTTTGTACGATATCGAACAATTTCTTACGAATTCGTACCAGTTCGTAGGAATTCGTAGTAGTTCGTACCAACTCGTACAATATGGTCCCTTTTGTACAAAGTTGTATGAGTTCGTACAATTTCGTACGATTTTGAACTAGTTCGTACCGGTTCGTCTGAACTCGTACCATTTCGTAGGAATTCGTACCAGTTCATACCAATTTGTGGCAGTTCGTACGGAATCCTTCCATTTCGTACGAATTCGTACCTGTTCAAATGAGTTTGTACCAACTCGTACAATATGGTCCCTATTGTACTAACTTGTACGAATTTGTACCATTTCGTACAATTTTGAACTAGTTCGTACCATTTGGTACCAACTCGTATTAAGTCGTACAATTTCGTCGAATTCGTACCAGTTCGTACCATTTTGTACCAGTTCATACGAAATCGTACCATTTCGTACGAATTCGTACAATCTCGTACGAGGTCGTACCAACTCATACGATTTGGCCCCTATTAGACAAAATCGTATGAGTTCGTATCATTTCGAACGAAATCGTACCATTTTGTACCAAATCGTACCATTTTGTATGAAATCGTACCATTTTGAACAAATTCAGATTAGTTTGTACGAAATCGTACCATTTCGTACGAATTCATAACTGTTCGTATGAGTTCGTACAAACTCGTACAGTATGGTCCTTATTGTACAAACTCGTACTAATTTGTACCATTTCGTACAATATTTAACTAGTTCGTACCATTTGGTACCAATTCGTACGAAGTCGTACCATTTCGAACGAACTCGTACCTGTTCGTACCATTTTGTAAAAATCCGTACGAAATCGTCCCATCTCATACGATTTGGCCCCTATTGTACCAAATCGTATGAGTTCGTACCATTTCGTACGAAATTGTACCATTTTGAACGAATTTGTACCAGTTCGTACGAAATCGTACCATTTCGTACGAATTCGTACAAGTTCGTATGAGTTCGTACAAACTCGTACAATATGGTCCATTTTGTGCGAACTCGTACCAATTCGTAATGAAGTCGTACCATTTCGTACGAACTCGTACCTGTTCGTACCATTTTGTACCAGTTCGTACGAAATCGTCCCATCTCGTACGATTTGGCCCCTATTGAACCAAATCGTATGAGTTCGTACCATTTCGTACGAAATTGTACCATTTTGAACGAATTCGTACCAGTTCGTATGAGTTCGTACAAACTCGTACAATATGGTCCCTATTGTACAAACTCGTACTAATTTGTACCATTCCGTACAATATTTAACTAGTTCGTACCATTTGGTACCAATTCGTACGAAGTCGTGCCAGTTCGTTTAAGTTCGTACCTGTTCGTACCATTTTGTACCATTTCGTACGAATTCGTACAATTTTGTACAAATTCGTACCAGTTCGTACGAAATCGAACAATTTTTTAAGAATTCGTACCAGTTCGTACAAATTCGTACTAGTTCGTAAAAAATTCGTACAATATGGTCCCTATTGTTCAAACTCGTACGAATTTGATTCATTTCGTACAACTTTGAACTAGTTCGTACCATTTGGTACCAATTCGTACGAAGTCATACAATTTCGTACGAGTTTATACCCTTTTGTACTAGTTCGTACGAAATCGTACCATTTCGTACGAAATCGTACCATTTCTTACGAAATCGTACCATTTCGTACGAATTCGTACAATCTCGTACGAGTACGTGACAACTCGTTCAATATGGCCCCTATTATTCAAAATCGTATGAGTTCGCACCATTTCGTACGAAATCGTACCATTTTGAACGAATTCGTACCAGTTCGTACGAAATTGTACCATTTTGTATGAATTCGTACCATTTCGTATGAGTTCGTACAAACTCGTACAATATGGTCCTTATTGTACAAACTCGTACTAATTTGTACCATTCCGTACAATATTTAACTAGTTCGTACCATTTGGTACCGAATCGTACGAAGTCGTACCATTTCGTAGGAATTTGTACCTGTTCGTACCATTTTGTACCAGTTCGTATGAAATGGAACATTTCGTACAAATTCGTACAATGTCGTACAAGTTCGTACCAAATGGTACGAGTTTGTACCATTTCGTACGATTTCGAACTAGTTCGTACCATTTCGTACGTATTCGCACAATTTTGTACAAATTCGTACTAGTTCGTACGAAATCGAACAATTTCTTACGAATTCGTACCAATTCGTATGAATTCGTAGTAGTTCGTACCAACTCGTACCAGTTCGTACGAAATCGTTCCATTTCGTACGAATTTGTACCAGTTCAAATGAGTTTGTACCAACTCGTACAATATGGTCCTTATTGTACTGACTTGTACGAATTTGTACCATTCCGTACAATTTTGAACTAGTTCGTATCATTTGGTACCAATTCGTATTAAGTCGTACATTTTCGTCGAATTCGTACCAGTTCGTACCATTTTGTACCATTTCGTACGAAATCGTACCATTTCGTACGAATTCGTACAATCTCGTACGAGGTCGTACCAACTCATACGATTTGGCCCCTATTATACAAAATCGTACCATTTCGTACGAATTCGTACCAGTTCGTATGAGTTTCTACAAACTCGTACAATATGGTCCCTATTATACAAACTCGTACTAATTTTTTACCATTCCGTACAATATTTAACTAGTTCGTACCATTTGGTTCCAATTCGTACGAAGTCGTACCATTTCGTACGAACTCGTACCTATTCGTACCATTTTGAGCCTATGATTAACGCTCATAATCTTCAAAGCTTCATCCATTTTCCAGAAATTCCAAATCGTGAAGCGCGCAAGGAAAATCCTCTATACAGAAACTGGCTGAAGCAAGATCAATGGCTTCTTTCGTGGCTACAGTCGACGCTATCAAGTGCGATAATGCCTCTTGTGCTTGGCTGGGTTCACTCGTTCCAACTTTGGGATCGTATACATGATCACTTTCAGAAACTCATGCGTGTGAAAGCACGTCAACGGAGAATAGAGCTTCGTGCGACGACGCTTGAGTCACGAAGCGTTGAGGAATATCTTCTTCGCATCAAGGCGATCGTTGATAGCTTGGCCTCCATCGGTGACCCCGTTCCGGTTGCACAACACATTGACGTCATCTTAGAAGGCTTACCGGAAGATTGCGCACTGATTATCTCTGTTATTGATAGCAAATATCAAGAAAATCAACTGGAAGAAGTTGAAGCTCTTCTGCTAGCTCACAAAATGCGCAGTGGTAAGTTCAAGAAGTCACAAACTGAAACTCTCTCCATCAATATGACGCACACAGATCCTTCCTCACAGGCGCCAAATACAGAGTCTCAATCTCATCAGTTTGGTAACACTGTTCCTATCCCTAATTCTGATGGTAATGCCAATAACTTTGCGAATAATACTATCTCTGGTGCATTTCGTGGCCGTGGTGGCCGTGGACATGGCTGTTTTGGCAATGTTCAGTGCCAGGTAAAAGTCTGGACATCTTGCTTCCATGTGCTATCACAGATTTAATCAACAATTTCAGGCACAAATACCTACTGATTTCCAAGGTTTTCCACCTCCTACCAATTCCTATGCCAACCTAGCTCCCAATCGTACGAGTTGGTGGTGAGTGTGAGGGCAAATGATTCTATGGATGATACCTATGCCAACCTAGCTCCCAATCGTATTAAATCGTACAATCGTGGAATTCGTACCAGTTCGTACCATATTGTACAAAATCGTACGAAATCGTGCCATTTCGTACGAATTCATACAATCTCGTACATGGTCGTACCAACTCGTATGATTTGGCCCATATTGTACAAAATCGTATAAGTTCGTACCATTTCGTACGAAATCGTACCATTTTGTACGAAATCGTACCATTTCGTACGAATTCGTACAAGTTCGTATGAGTTCGTACAAGTTCGTATGAGTTTGTACAAACTCGTACAATATTGTTCCTATTGTATAAACTTGTACTAGTTTGTACCATTCTGATGGCAAACTAGGAAAGACCGCGTTGAAGATGAGACTTAAAAGAAGGATATTGACGCCACACTCAAGAAATAGATGAGAAGGTGAGTGATAAGTCATGGATTTTGATCGCCACAATTTGCCTTGATAAGATCAATTTGGTTCTTTAACCCAAGAACACAAGGGAAGCTCTCACAAATGGAGGAAACTCAAATTTCATTCATATTCATAATCTGATTTGTGTAGTACAAAAGATCCTTATTTATAGGCTAAACTCACAACCTTTGGAAACCTAAAGTGAGTCTTTAAATAAACTAAATAAATTTCCACTATCATGCATTTATCAAATAAATTGATAAGTGCATTTACATTATTCAATACCTAGTAAATAAACATAATTATAAAAATAAAACTCCACTAGTCATCATAATGACTTTACAAGCCTTTAAAACCCACAAACTAACTTAGGAAAGATCAAAAGACACCTAAAATTATTTAATTAAAATTAAATACGAAAATTAAAAATAAAATAGGAAATATTAGTTATTCCATGAGTGCTTCTTATTGATGTGTTTTGGCTTCTAAAATGTTGGAGCTGAATATTTTTCTTTATAGAATTCCTTCCACATGCTTAGGGAACTCAGGCTCTCATCATTCTCCCATTCTTCGAAAGGATTTGTCCTCAAATCCAAACCTGCATAATAAACTAAAGGGTTATTTAAAAAAATTCTACAAGTTTTCATTCCCCTTTGGTTTTTAAATGCATTCTTTTTCTTCCCCTTTGCAAACTTCCAATCTTTCACAATATCACCAACAGTATTTTTCTGTAGTTCTTCCTCTATTTCTTTGATTATCTTTTGTTCTCTCTCAGAAGTAGAAATTGTCTCTTCCTCTACTTCCTCTTCTACCTCCATTGGAGATAAAGATACTTGAGTAAATTGAATAGCATTAGAACTAGACAAAGAAATATTAGAGTGAATGGTTGGTGACTCTTGGACTTTACAAAGATGGTCACAAAATATTTCTGCAATCACTCTTTCTATTTTCTCCTCTAATTTTTTTTCTCTCAGTTTCTTCTTTTCTCTGAAGGCTAACTTTTCTACTCTTTCTGCCTCTTTTTTTAGCCCATTTTAATAAAGGTATTTCACATATGCAGGATCCATCACAAAATCTCTAATGTATATACCATAATCCCTTTGCCTTCCCTCCATCATGAACAAAAAAATAGTGAGTAGAACCTAAGCTTTGGTACCAAATGATGGCAAACTAGGAAAGACCGCGTTGATGATGAGACTTAAAAGAAGGATATTGACGCCACACTCAAGAAATAGATGAGAAGGTGAGTGATAAGTCATGGATTTTGATCGCCACAAGTTGCCTTGATAAGATCAATTTGGTTCTTTAACCCAAGAACACAAGGGAAGCTCTCACAAATGGAGGAAACTCAAATTTCATTCATATTCATAATCTGATTTGTGTAGTACAAAAGATCCTTATTTATAGGCTAAACTCACAACCTTTGGAAACCTAAAGTGAGTCTTTAAATAAACTAAATAAATTTCCACTATCATGCATTTATCAAATAAATTGATAAGTGCATTTACATTATTCAATACCTAGTAAATAAACATAATTATAAAAATAAAACTCCACTAGTCATCATAATGACTTTACAAGCCTTTAAAACCCACAAACTAACTTAGGAAAGATCAAAAGACACCTAAAATTATTTAATTAAAATTAAATACGAAAATTAAAAATAAAATAGGAAATATTAGTTATTCCATGAGTGCTTCTTATTGATGTGTTTTGGCTTCTAAAATGTTGGAGCTGAATATTTTTCTTTATAGAATTCCTTCCACATGCTTAGGGAACTCGGGCTCTCATCACATTCCGTACAATATTTAACTAGTTCGTACCATTTGATACCGACTTGTACGATATCGTATCATTTCGTACGAAATTGTACCTGTTTGTACCATTTTGTACCAGTTCGTATGAAATGGAACATTTCGTACGAAGTCGTACCACGCCGTACAACGTCGTACGAGTTCGTACCAACTTGTACGATTTGGCCCCTGTTGTACAAAATCGTACGAGTTTGTACCATTTCGTACGATTTCGAACTAGTTCGTAACATTTCGTACGAATTCGTACAATTTTGTGCAAATTCGTACCATTTTGTACGAAATCGAACAATTTCTTACGAATTCGTACCAGTTCGTAGGAATTCGTAGTAGTTCGTACCAACTCGTACAATATGGTCCCTTTTGTACAAAGTTGTATGAGTTCGTACAATTTCGTACGATTTTGAACTAGTTCGTACCGGTTCGTCTGAACTCGTACCATTTCGTAGGAATTCGTACCAGTTTATACCAATTTGTGGCAGTTCGTACGGAATCCTTCCATTTCGTACGAATTCGTACCTGTTCAAATGAGTTTGTACCAACTCGTACAATATGGTCCCTATTGTACTAACTTGTACGAATTTGTACCATTTCGTACAATTTTGAACTAGTTCGTACCATTTGGTACCAACTCGTATTAAGTCGTACAATTTCGTCGAATTCGTACCAGTTCGTACCATTTTGTACCAGTTCGTACGAAATCGTACCATTTCGTACGAATTCGTACAATCTCGTACGAGGTCGTACCAACTCATACGATTTGGCCCCTATTAGACAAAATCGTATGAGTTCGTATCATTTCGAACGAAATCGTACCATTTTGTACCAAATCGTACCATTTTGTATGAAATCGTACCATTTTGAACAAATTCGGATTAGTTTGTACGAAATCGTACCATTTCGTACGAATTCATAACTGTTCGTATGAGTTCGTACAAACTCGTACAATATGGTCCTTATTGTACAAACTCGTACTAATTTGTACCATTTCGTACAATATTTAACTAGTTCGTACCATTTGGTACCAATTCGTACGAAGTTGTACCATTTCGAACGAACTCGTACCTGTTCGTACCATTTTGTAAAAATCCGTACGAAATCGTCCCATCTCATACGATTTGGCCCCTATTGTACCAAATCGTATGAGTTCGTACCATTTCGTACGAAATTGTACCATTTTGAACGAATTTGTACCAGTTCGTACGAAATCGTACCATTTCGTACGAATTCGTACAAGTTCGTATGAG
>CM076849.1:103199447-103310576 GCA_039519185.1 Astragalus membranaceus
AAATGGTACGAACTCGTACGAGTTTGTACAAAATGGGCCAAATCGTACGATTTGGTTCGAACTGGTACGAAATCACACGAAATGGTATAAAGTGGTACAAACAGGTACGAAATCGTACGAACTGGTACGAACTTGTACGAGTTGGTACAATATGGGACAAATCGTACCATCTGTTCCGAACTGGTACGAAATCACGCAAAATGGTATGAATAGGTACGAAATGGTATGAACTACTGCGAACTCAAAAAATGGTACGCAATCGTACCAGTTTATACAATAAGTTCCAAATCGTACGATTTGGTACGAACTGGTACGAAATCATACGAAATGTTATGAAATGGTACAAACAGGTACGAAATCGTACGAACTCGTACGAGTATGTACAATATGGGCCAAATTGTACAATTTGGTCCGAACTGGTACGAAATGTTATGAACAAGTACAAAATCGTACGCAATGGTATGAACTAGTACGAACCCAAAAATATGGTACGAAATCGTACCAGTTTATACAATATGGGCCAAATCGTACGATTTTGTCCGAACTGGTATGAGTTTGTACAATATGGGCCAACTCTAACGATTTGCTCCGAATTGGTATGAAATCACACGAAATGGTATGAAATAGTACAAACAGGTACGATATAGTACAATCTGGTACGAACTCGTACGAGTATGTACAATATGGGCCAAATCATACGATTTGGTCCGAACTGGTACGAAATCACACGAAATGGTACAAATAGTGACGAAATCGTACGAACTGGTACGAACTCATACGTGTATGTAAAATATGGGCCAAATAGTACAATTTGGTCCGAACTGGTAGGAAATCACACGAGATGGTATGAACAAGTGCGAAATCGTACGTAATGGGATGAACTAGTACGAACTCAAAAAAATGGTACGAAATCGAACCATTTTATTCAGTAAGGGCCAAATCGTACGATTTGATCCGAACTGGTACGAAATCAGACTGAATGGTGTGAAATAGTACAAACAGGTACGAAATTGTACGAACTGGTACGATCTCGTAAAAAATGGTACGAACTCGTACGAGTTTGTACATAATGGGCCAGTTTGTACGATCTGGTCGAAAATATTACGAATGGGTATGAAATCGTACGAAATGGTATGAATAGTACGATCTCGAAAAAATGGTTCGAAATCGTACTAGTTTATACAATATGGGTCAAATCGTACGATTTTGGCCTGACTTGGTTCGAAATCACACGAAATGGTATGAAATGTTACAAACAGGTACGAAATCGTACGAACTAGTATGAACTCGTACGAGTTTGTACAATATGGGCCAAATCGTACGATTTGGTTCGAACTGGTACGAAATCATACGAAATGGTATGAAGTGGTACGAACAGGTACGAAATCGTACGAACTGGTACGAACTTGTACGAGTTGGTACAATATGGGCCAAATCGTACCATCTGTTCCGAACTGGTACGAAATCACGCAAAATGGTATGAATAGGTACGAAATGGTATGAACTACTACGAACTCAAAAAATGGTACGAAATCGTACCAGTTTATACAATAAGTTCCAAATCGTACGATTTGGTACGAACTGGTACGAAATCATACGAAATGTTATGAAATGGTACAAGTAGGTACGAAATCGTACGAACTCGTACGAGTATGTACAATATGGGCCAAATTGTACAATTTGGTCCGAACTGGTACGAAATGTTATGAACAAGTACAAAATCGTACGCAATGGTAAGAACTAGTACGAACCCAAAAATATGGTACGAAATCGTACCAGTTTATACAATATGGGCCAAATCGTATGATTTTGTCCGAACTGGTATGAGTTTGTACAATATGGGCCAACTCTAACGATTTGCTCCGAATTGGTATGAAATCACACGAAATGGTATGAAATAGTACAAACAGGTACGATATAGTACAATCTGGTACGAACTCGTACGAGTATGTACAATATGGGCCAAATCATACGATTTGGTCCGAACTGGTACGAAGTCACACGAAATGGTACAAACAGTGACGAAATCGTACGAACTGGTACGAACTCGTACGTGTATGTAAAATATGGGCCAAATAGTACAATTTGGTCCGAACTGGTAGGAAATCACACGAGATGGTATGAACAAGTGCGAAATCGTACGTAATGGGATGAACTAGTACGAACTCAAAAAAATGGTACGAAATCGAACCATTTTATTCAGTAAGGGCCAAATCGTACGATTTGATCCGAACTGGTACGAAATCAGACTGAATGGTGTGAAATAGTACAAACATGTACGAAATTGTACGAACTGGTACGATCTCGTAAAAAATGGTACGAACTCGTACGAGTTTGTACATAATGGGCCAGATTGTACGATCTGGTCGAAAATGTTACGAATGGGTATGAAATCGTACGAAATGGTATGAATAGTACGATCTCGAAAAAATGGTTCGAAATCGTACTAGTTTATACAATATGGGTCAAATCGTACGATTTTGGCCTGACTTGGTTCGAAATCACACGAAATGGTATGAAATGTTACAAACAGGTACGAAATCGTACGAACTAGTATGAACTCGTACGAGTTTGTACAATATGGGCCAAATCGTACGATTTGGTTCGAACTGGTACGAAATCATACGAAATGGTATGAAGTGGTACGAACAGGTACGAAATCGTACGAACTGGTACGAACTTGTACGAGTTGGTACAATATGGGCCAAATCGTACCATCTGTTCCGAACTGGTACGAAATCACGCAAAATGGTATGAATAGGTACGAAATGGTATGAACTACTACGAACTCAAAAAATGGTACGAAATCGTACCAGTTTATACAATAAGTTCCAAATCGTACGATTTGGTACGAACTGGTACGAAATCATACGAAATGTTATGAAATGGTACAAGTAGGTACGAAATCGTACGAAATGGTATGAACTAGTATGATGTTGAAAAAATGGTACGAAATTGTACCAGTTTTTGCAACATGGGCACGATCGTACGATTTGGTCCGAACTGGTACGAAATCATACGAAATGGTATGAAATGGTACAAACAGGTACGAAATCGTACGAACTGGTACGAACTCGAAAAAATGGTATGAACTCGTACGAGTATGTACAATATGGGCCAAATCGTATGATTTCGTCCGAATAGGTAGGAAATCCCACGAAATGGTATTATCAGGTACGAAATCGTACGAAATGGTATGATCTAGTACGAACTAAAAAAAATGGTACGAAATCGAACCATTTTATTCAATAAGGGCCAAATTGTACGATTTGGTCAGAACTGGTACGAAATCAGACTGAATGGTGTGAAATGGTATAAACAGGTACGAAATTGTACGAACTGGTACGATCTCGTAAAAAAATGGTACGAACTCGTACGAGTTTGTACAAAATGGGCCAAATCGTACGATTTGGTTCGAACTGGTACGAAATCACACGAAATGGTATAAAGTGGTACAAACAGGTACGAAATCGTACGAACTGGTACGAACTTGTACGAGTTGGTACAATATGGGACAAATCGTACCATCTGTTCCGAACTGGTACGAAATCACGCAAAATGGTATGAATAGGTACGAAATGGTATGAACTACTGCGAACTCAAAAAATGGTACGCAATCGTACCAGTTTATACAATAAGTTCCAAATCGTACGATTTGGTACGAACTGGTACGAAATCATACGAAATGTTATGAAATGGTACAAACAGGTACGAAATCGTACGAACTCGTACGAGTATGTACAATATGGGCCAAATTGTACAATTTGGTCCGAACTGGTACGAAATGTTATGAACAAGTACAAAATCGTACGCAATGGTATGAACTAGTACGAACCCAAAAATATGGTACGAAATCGTACCAGTTTATACAATATGGGCCAAATCGTACGATTTTGTCCGAACTGGTATGAGTTTGTACAATATGGGCCAACTCTAACGATTTGCTCCGAATTGGTATGAAATCACACGAAATGGTATGAAATAGTACAAACAGGTACGATATAGTACAATCTGGTACGAACTCGTACGAGTATGTACAATATGGGCCAAATCATACGATTTGGTCCGAACTGGTACGAAATCACACGAAATGGTACAAATAGTGACGAAATCGTACGAACTGGTACGAACTCATACGTGTATGTAAAATATGGGCCAAATAGTACAATTTGGTCCGAACTGGTAGGAAATCACACGAGATGGTATGAACAAGTGCGAAATCGTACGTAATGGGATGAACTAGTACGAACTCAAAAAAATGGTACGAAATCGAACCATTTTATTCAGTAAGGGCCAAATCGTACGATTTGATCCGAACTGGTACGAAATCAGACTGAATGGTGTGAAATAGTACAAACAGGTACGAAATTGTACGAACTGGTACGATCTCGTAAAAAATGGTACGAACTCGTACGAGTTTGTACATAATGGGCCAGTTTGTACGATCTGGTCGAAAATATTACGAATGGGTATGAAATCGTACGAAATGGTATGAATAGTACGATCTCGAAAAAATGGTTCGAAATCGTACTAGTTTATACAATATGGGTCAAATCGTACGATTTTGGCCTGACTTGGTTCGAAATCACACGAAATGGTATGAAATGTTACAAACAGGTACGAAATCGTACGAACTAGTATGAACTCGTACGAGTTTGTACAATATGGGCCAAATCGTACGATTTGGTTCGAACTGGTACGAAATCATACGAAATGGTATGAAGTGGTACGAACAGGTACGAAATCGTACGAACTGGTACGAACTTGTACGAGTTGGTACAATATGGGCCAAATCGTACCATCTGTTCCGAACTGGTACGAAATCACGCAAAATGGTATGAATAGGTACGAAATGGTATGAACTACTACGAACTCAAAAAATGGTACGAAATCGTACCAGTTTATACAATAAGTTCCAAATCGTACGATTTGGTACGAACTGGTACGAAATCATACGAAATGTTATGAAATGGTACAAGTAGGTACGAAATCGTACGAACTCGTACGAGTATGTACAATATGGGCCAAATTGTACAATTTGGTCCGAACTGGTACGAAATGTTATGAACAAGTACAAAATCGTACGCAATGGTAAGAACTAGTACGAACCCAAAAATATGGTACGAAATCGTACCAGTTTATACAATATGGGCCAAATCGTATGATTTTGTCCGAACTGGTATGAGTTTGTACAATATGGGCCAACTCTAACGATTTGCTCCGAATTGGTATGAAATCACACGAAATGGTATGAAATAGTACAAACAGGTACGATATAGTACAATCTGGTACGAACTCGTACGAGTATGTACAATATGGGCCAAATCATACGATTTGGTCCGAACTGGTACGAAGTCACACGAAATGGTACAAACAGTGACGAAATCGTACGAACTGGTACGAACTCGTACGTGTATGTAAAATATGGGCCAAATAGTACAATTTGGTCCGAACTGGTAGGAAATCACACGAGATGGTATGAACAAGTGCGAAATCGTACGTAATGGGATGAACTAGTACGAACTCAAAAAAATGGTACGAAATCGAACCATTTTATTCAGTAAGGGCCAAATCGTACGATTTGATCCGAACTGGTACGAAATCAGACTGAATGGTGTGAAATAGTACAAACATGTACGAAATTGTACGAACTGGTACGATCTCGTAAAAAATGGTACGAACTCGTACGAGTTTGTACATAATGGGCCAGATTGTACGATCTGGTCGAAAATGTTACGAATGGGTATGAAATCGTACGAAATGGTATGAATAGTACGATCTCGAAAAAATGGTTCGAAATCGTACTAGTTTATACAATATGGGTCAAATCGTACGATTTTGGCCTGACTTGGTTCGAAATCACACGAAATGGTATGAAATGTTACAAACAGGTACGAAATCGTACGAACTAGTATGAACTCGTACGAGTTTGTACAATATGGGCCAAATCGTACGATTTGGTTCGAACTGGTACGAAATCATACGAAATGGTATGAAGTGGTACGAACAGGTACGAAATCGTACGAACTGGTACGAACTTGTACGAGTTGGTACAATATGGGCCAAATCGTACCATCTGTTCCGAACTGGTACGAAATCACGCAAAATGGTATGAATAGGTACGAAATGGTATGAACTACTACGAACTCAAAAAGTGGTACGAAATCGTACCAGTTTATACAATAAGTTCCAAATCGTACGATTTGGTACGAACTGGTACGAAATCATACGAAATGTTATGAAATGGTACAAGTAGGTACGAAATCGTACGAAATGGTATGAACTAGTATGATGTTGAAAAAATGGTACGAAATTGTACCAGTTTTTGCAACATGGGCACGATCGTACGATTTGGTCCGAACTGGTACGAAATCATACGAAATGGTATGAAATGGTACAAACAGGTACGAAATCGTACGAACTGGTACGAACTCGAAAAAATGGTATGAACTCGTACGAGTATGTACAATATGGGCCAAATCGTATGATTTCGTCCGAATAGGTAGGAAATCCCACGAAATGGTATTATCAGGTACGAAATCGTACGAAATGGTATGATCTAGTACGAACTAAAAAAAATGGTACGAAATCGAACCATTTTATTCAATAAGGGCCAAATTGTACGATTTGGTCAGAACTGGTACGAAATCAGACTGAATGGTGTGAAATGGTATAAACAGGTACGAAATTGTACGAACTGGTACGATCTCGTAAAAAAATGGTACGAACTCGTACGAGTTTGTACAAAATGGGCCAAATCGTACGATTTGGTTCGAACTGGTACGAAATCACACGAAATGGTATAAAGTGGTACAAACAGGTACGAAATCGTACGAACTGGTACGAACTTGTACGAGTTGGTACAATATGGGACAAATCGTACCATCTGTTCCGAACTGGTACGAAATCACGCAAAATGGTATGAATAGGTACGAAATGGTATGAACTACTGCGAACTCAAAAAATGGTACGCAATCGTACCAGTTTATACAATAAGTTCCAAATCGTACGATTTGGTACGAACTGGTACGAAATCATACGAAATGTTATGAAATGGTACAAACAGGTACGAAATCGTACGAACTCGTACGAGTATGTACAATATGGGCCAAATTGTACAATTTGGTCCGAACTGGTACGAAATGTTATGAACAAGTACAAAATCGTACGCAATGGTATGAACTAGTACGAACCCAAAAATATGGTACGAAATCGTACCAGTTTATACAATATGGGCCAAATCGTACGATTTTGTCCGAACTGGTATGAGTTTGTACAATATGGGCCAACTCTAACGATTTGCTCCGAATTGGTATGAAATCACACGAAATGGTATGAAATAGTACAAACAGGTACGATATAGTACAATCTGGTACGAACTCGTACGAGTATGTACAATATGGGCCAAATCATACGATTTGGTCCGAACTGGTACGAAATCACACGAAATGGTACAAATAGTGACGAAATCGTACGAACTGGTACGAACTCATACGTGTATGTAAAATATGGGCCAAATAGTACAATTTGGTCCGAACTGGTAGGAAATCACACGAGATGGTATGAACAAGTGCGAAATCGTACGTAATGGGATGAACTAGTACGAACTCAAAAAAATGGTACGAAATCGAACCATTTTATTCAGTAAGGGCCAAATCGTACGATTTGATCCGAACTGGTACGAAATCAGACTGAATGGTGTGAAATAGTACAAACAGGTACGAAATTGTACGAACTGGTACGATCTCGTAAAAAATGGTACGAACTCGTACGAGTTTGTACATAATGGGCCAGTTTGTACGATCTGGTCGAAAATATTACGAATGGGTATGAAATCGTACGAAATGGTATGAATAGTACGATCTCGAAAAAATGGTTCGAAATCGTACTAGTTTATACAATATGGGTCAAATCGTACGATTTTGGCCTGACTTGGTTCGAAATCACACGAAATGGTATGAAATGTTACAAACAGGTACGAAATCGTACGAACTAGTATGAACTCGTACGAGTTTGTACAATATGGGCCAAATCGTACGATTTGGTTCGAACTGGTACGAAATCATACGAAATGGTATGAAGTGGTACGAACAGGTACGAAATCGTACGAACTGGTACGAACTTGTACGAGTTGGTACAATATGGGCCAAATCGTACCATCTGTTCCGAACTGGTACGAAATCACGCAAAATGGTATGAATAGGTACGAAATGGTATGAACTACTACGAACTCAAAAAATGGTACGAAATCGTACCAGTTTATACAATAAGTTCCAAATCGTACGATTTGGTACGAACTGGTACGAAATCATACGAAATGTTATGAAATGGTACAAGTAGGTACGAAATCGTACGAACTCGTACGAGTATGTACAATATGGGCCAAATTGTACAATTTGGTCCGAACTGGTACGAAATGTTATGAACAAGTACAAAATCGTACGCAATGGTAAGAACTAGTACGAACCCAAAAATATGGTACGAAATCGTACCAGTTTATACAATATGGGCCAAATCGTATGATTTTGTCCGAACTGGTATGAGTTTGTACAATATGGGCCAACTCTAACGATTTGCTCCGAATTGGTATGAAATCACACGAAATGGTATGAAATAGTACAAACAGGTACGATATAGTACAATCTGGTACGAACTCGTACGAGTATGTACAATATGGGCCAAATCATACGATTTGGTCCGAACTGGTACGAAGTCACACGAAATGGTACAAACAGTGACGAAATCGTACGAACTGGTACGAACTCGTACGTGTATGTAAAATATGGGCCAAATAGTACAATTTGGTCCGAACTGGTAGGAAATCACACGAGATGGTATGAACAAGTGCGAAATCGTACGTAATGGGATGAACTAGTACGAACTCAAAAAAATGGTACGAAATCGAACCATTTTATTCAGTAAGGGCCAAATCGTACGATTTGATCCGAACTGGTACGAAATCAGACTGAATGGTGTGAAATAGTACAAACATGTACGAAATTGTACGAACTGGTACGATCTCGTAAAAAATGGTACGAACTCGTACGAGTTTGTACATAATGGGCCAGATTGTACGATCTGGTCGAAAATGTTACGAATGGGTATGAAATCGTACGAAATGGTATGAATAGTACGATCTCGAAAAAATGGTTCGAAATCGTACTAGTTTATACAATATGGGTCAAATCGTACGATTTTGGCCTGACTTGGTTCGAAATCACACGAAATGGTATGAAATGTTACAAACAGGTACGAAATCGTACGAACTAGTATGAACTCGTACGAGTTTGTACAATATGGGCCAAATCGTACGATTTGGTTCGAACTGGTACGAAATCATACGAAATGGTATGAAGTGGTACGAACAGGTACGAAATCGTACGAACTGGTACGAACTTGTACGAGTTGGTACAATATGGGCCAAATCGTACCATCTGTTCCGAACTGGTACGAAATCACGCAAAATGGTATGAATAGGTACGAAATGGTATGAACTACTACGAACTCAAAAAATGGTACGAAATCGTACCAGTTTATACAATAAGTTCCAAATCGTACGATTTGGTACGAACTGGTACGAAATCATACGAAATGTTATGAAATGGTACAAGTAGGTACGAAATCGTACGAAATGGTATGAACTAGTATGATGTTGAAAAAATGGTACGAAATTGTACCAGTTTTTGCAACATGGGCACGATCGTACGATTTGGTCCGAACT
The DNA here is from genome assembly GCA_039519185.1 of Astragalus membranaceus. Classification (NCBI taxonomy): domain Eukaryota; kingdom Viridiplantae; phylum Streptophyta; class Magnoliopsida; order Fabales; family Fabaceae; genus Astragalus; species Astragalus membranaceus. The sequence goes on from CM076849.1 coordinate 103,209,169, forward strand.
GGTACGAAATCATACGAAATGGTATGAAATGGTACAAACAGGTACGAAATCGTACGAACTGGTACGAACTCGAAAAAATGGTATGAACTCGTACGAGTATGTACAATATGGGCCAAATCGTATGATTTCGTCCGAATAGGTAGGAAATCCCACGAAATGGTATTATCAGGTACGAAATCGTACGAAATGGTATGATCTAGTACGAACTAAAAAAAATGGTACGAAATCGAACCATTTTATTCAATAAGGGCCAAATTGTACGATTTGGTCAGAACTGGTACGAAATCAGACTGAATGGTGTGAAATGGTATAAACAGGTACGAAATTGTACGAACTGGTACGATCTCGTAAAAAAATGGTACGAACTCGTACGAGTTTGTACAAAATGGGCCAAATCGTACGATTTGGTTCGAACTGGTACGAAATCACACGAAATGGTATAAAGTGGTACAAACAGGTACGAAATCGTACGAACTGGTACGAACTTGTACGAGTTGGTACAATATGGGACAAATCGTACCATCTGTTCCGAACTGGTACGAAATCACGCAAAATGGTATGAATAGGTACGAAATGGTATGAACTACTACGAACTCAAAAAATGGTACGCAATCGTACCAGTTTATACAATAAGTTCCAAATCGTACGATTTGGTACGAACTGGTACGAAATCATACGAAATGTTATGAAATGGTACAAACAGGTACGAAATCGTACGAACTCGTACGAGTATGTACAATATGGGCCAAATTGTACAATTTGGTCCGAACTGGTACGAAATGTTATGAACAAGTACAAAATCGTACGCAATGGTATGAACTAGTACGAACCCAAAAATATGGTACGAAATCGTACCAGTTTATACAATATGGGCCAAATCGTACGATTTTGTCCGAACTGGTATGAGTTTGTACAATATGGGCCAACTCTAACGATTTGCTCCGAATTGGTATGAAATCACACGAAATGGTATGAAATAGTACAAACAGGTACGATATAGTACAATCTGGTACGAACTCGTACGAGTATGTACAATATGGGCCAAATCATACGATTTGGTCCGAACTGGTACGAAATCACACGAAATGGTACAAACAGTGACGAAATCGTACGAACTGGTACGAACTCATACGTGTATGTAAAATATGGGCCAAATAGTACAATTTGGTCCGAACTGGTAGGAAATCACACGAGATGGTATGAACAAGTGCGAAATCGTACGTAATGGGATGAACTAGTACGAACTCAAAAAAATGGTACGAAATCGAACCATTTTATTCAGTAAGGGCCAAATCGTACGATTTGATCCGAACTGGTACAAAATCAGACTGAATGGTGTGAAATAGTACAAACAGGTACGAAATTGTACGAACTGGTACGATCTCGTAAAAAATGGTACGAACTCGTACGAGTTTGTACATAATGGGCCAGTTTGTACGATCTGGTCGAAAATATTACGAATGGGTATGAAATCGTACGAAATGGTATGAATAGTACGATCTCGAAAAAATGGTTCGAAATCGTACTAGTTTATACAATATGGGTCAAATCGTACGATTTTGGCCTGACTTGGTTCGAAATCACACGAAATGGTATGAAATGTTACAAACAGGTACGAAATCGTACGAACTAGTATGAACTCGTACGAGTTTGTACAATATGCGCCAAATCGTACGATTTGGTTCGAACTGGTACGAAATCATACGAAATGGTATGAAGTGGTACGAACAGGTACGAAATCGTACGAACTGGTACGAACTTGTACGAGTTGGTACAATATGCGCCAAATCGTACCATCTGTTCCGAACTGGTACGAAATCACGCAAAATGGTATGAATAGGTACGAAATGGTATGAACTACTACGAACTCAAAAAATGGTACGAAATCGTACCAGTTTATACAATAAGTTCCAAATCGTACGATTTGGTACGAACTGGTACGAAATCATACGAAATGTTATGAAATGGTACAAGTAGGTAGGAAATCGTACGAAATGGTATGAACTAGTATGATGTTGAAAAAATGGTACGAAATTGTACCAGTTTTTGCAACATGGGCACGATCGTACGATTTGGTCCGAACTGGTACGAAATCATACGAAATGGTATGAAATGGTACAAACAGGTACGAAATCGTACGAACTGGTACGAACTCGAAAAAATGGTATGAACTCGTACGAGTATGTACAATATGGGCCAAATCGTATGATTTCGTCCGAATAGGTAGGAAATCCCACGAAATGGTATTATCAGGTACGAAATCGTACGAAATGGTATGATCTAGTACGAACTAAAAAAAATGGTACGAAATCGAACCATTTTATTCAATAAGGGCCAAATTGTACGATTTGGTCAGAACTGGTACGAAATCAGACTGAATGGTGTGAAATGGTATAAACAGGTACGAAATTGTACGAACTGGTACGATCTCGTAAAAAAATGGTACGAACTCGTACGAGTTTGTACAAAATGGGCCAAATCGTACGATTTGGTTCGAACTGGTACGAAATCACACGAAATGGTATAAAGTGGTACAAACAGGTACGAAATCGTACGAACTGGTACGAACTTGTACGAGTTGGTACAATATGGGACAAATCGTACCATCTGTTCCGAACTGGTACGAAATCACGCAAAATGGTATGAATAGGTACGAAATGGTATGAACTACTACGAACTCAAAAAATGGTACGCAATCGTACCAGTTTATACAATAAGTTCCAAATCGTACGATTTGGTACGAACTGGTACGAAATCATACGAAATGTTATGAAATGGTACAAACAGGTACGAAATCGTACGAACTCGTACGAGTATGTACAATATGGGCCAAATTGTACAATTTGGTCCGAACTGGAAATGTTATGAACAAGTACAAAATCGTACGCAATGGTATGAACTAGTACGAACTCAAAAATATGGTACGATTTCGTACCAGTTTATACAATATGGGCCAAATCGTACGATTTTGTCCGAACTGGTATGAGTTTGTACAATATGGGCCAACTCTAACGATTTGCTCCGAATTGGTATGAAATCACACGAAATGGTATGAAATAGTACAAACAGGTACGATATAGTACAATCTGGTACGAACTCGTACGAGTATGTACAATATGGGCCAAATCATACGATTTGGTCCGAACTGGTACGAAATCACACGAAATGGTACAAACAGTGACGAAATCGTACGAACTGGTACGAACTCATACGTGTATGTAAAATATGGGCCAAATAGTACAATTTGGTCCGAACTGGTAGGAAATCACACGAGATGGTATGAACAAGTGCGAAATCGTACGTAATGGGATGAACTAGTACGAACTCAAAAAAATGGTACGAAATCGAACCATTTTATTCAGTAAGGGCCAAATCGTACGATTTGATCCGAACTGGTACGAAATCAGACTGAATGGTGTGAAATAGTACAAACAGGTACGAAATTGTACGAACTGGTACGATCTCGTAAAAAATGGTACGAACTCGTACGAGTTTGTACATAATGGGCCAGATTGTACGATCTGGTCGAAAATATTACGAATGGGTATGAAATCGTACGAAATGGTATGAATAGTACGATCTCGAAAAAATGGTTCGAAATCGTACTAGTTTATACAATATGGGTCAAATCGTACGATTTTGGCCTGACTTGGTTCGAAATCACACGAAATGGTATGAAATGTTACAAACAGGTACGAAATCGTACGAACTAGTATGAACTCGTACGAGTTTGTACAATATGGGCCAAATCGTACGATTTGGTTCGAACTGGTACGAAATCATACGAAATGGTATGAAGTGGTACGAACAGGTACGAAATCGTACGAACTGGTACGAACTTGTACGAGTTGGTACAATATGGGCCAAATCGTACCATCTGTTCCGAACTGGTACGAAATCACGCAAAATGGTATGAATAGGTACGAAATGGTATGAACTACTACGAACTCAAAAAATGGTACGAAATCGTACCAGTTTATACAATAAGTTCCAAATCGTACGATTTGGTACGAACTGGTACGAAATCATACGAAATGTTATGAAATGGTACAAACAGGTACGAAATCGTACGAACTCGTACGAGTATGTACAATATGGGCCAAATTGTACAATTTGGTCCGAACTGGTACGAAATGTTATGAACAAGTACAAAATCGTACGCAATGGTATGAACTAGTACGAACCCAAAAATATGGTACGAAATCGTACCAGTTTATACAATATGGGCCAAATCGTACGATTTTGTCCGAACTGGTATGAGTTTGTACAATATGGGCCAACTCTAACGATTTGCTCCGAATTGGTATGAAATCACACGAAATGGTATGAAATAGTACAAACAGGTACGATATAGTACAATCTGGTACGAACTCGTACGAGTATGTACAATATGGGCCAAATCATACGATTTGGTCCGAACTGGTACGAAGTCACACGAAATGGTACAAACAGTGACGAAATCGTACGAACTGGTACGAACTCGTACGTGTATGTAAAATATGGGCCAAATAGTACAATTTGGTCCGAACTGGTAGGAAATCACACGAGATGGTATGAACAAGTGCGAAATCGTACGTAATGGGATGAACTAGTACGAACTCAAAAAAATGGTACGAAATCGAACCATTTTATTCAGTAAGGGCCAAATCGTACGATTTGATCCGAACTGGTACGAAATCAGACTGAATGGTGTGAAATAGTACAAACAGGTACGAAATTGTACGAACTGGTACGATCTCGTAAAAAATGGTACGAACTCGTACGAGTTTGTACATAATGGGCCAGATTGTACGATCTGGTCGAAAATATTACGAATGGGTATGAAATCGTACGAAATGGTATGAATAGTACGATCTCGAAAAAATGGTTCGAAATCGTACTAGTTTATACAATATGGGTCAAATCGTACGATTTTGGCCTGACTTGGTTCGAAATCACACGAAATGGTATGAAATGTTACAAACAGGTACGAAATCGTACGAACTAGTATGAACTCGTACGAGTTTGTACAATATGGGGCCAAATCGTACGATTTGGTTCGAACTGGTACGAAATCATACGAAATTGTATGAAGTGGTACGAACAGGTACGAAATCGTACGAACTGGTACGAGTTGGTACAATATGGGCCAAATCGTACCATCTGTTCCGAACTGGTACGAAATCACACAAAATGGTATGAATAGGTACGAAATGGTATGAACTACTATGAACTCAAAAAATGGTATGAAATCGTACCAGTCTATACAATAAGGGCCAAATCGTACGATTTTGTCCGAACTGGTATGAGTTTGTACAATATGGGCCAAATCGTACGATTTGCTCCGAATTGGTATGAAATCACACGAAATGGTATGAAATTGTACAAACATGTACGAAGTAGTTCAAACTGGTACGAACTCGTACGAGTATGTACAATATGGGCCAAATCGTACGATTTGGTCCGAACTGGTACGAAATCACACGAAATGGTATGAAATTGTACGAGTAGGTACGAAATCGTACGAACTGGTACGAACTCGTACAAGTTTGTACAATATGGGCCAAATCGTACGATTTGGTCAGAACTGGTACGAAATCACACGAAATGGAACAAACAGGTACGAAATCGTACGAGCTCGTACGAGTATGTACAATATGGGCCAAATTGTACAATTTGGTCCGAACTGGTACGAAATTAAACGAAATGTTTTGAACAAGTACAAAATCGTACAAAATGGTGTGAACTAGTACGAACTCAAAAATATGGTACGAAATCGTACCAGTTTATACAATATTGGCCAAATCGTACGATTTTGTCCGAACTGGTATGAGTTTGTACAATATGGGCCAAATCGTACGATTTGCTCCGAATTGGTATGAAATCACACGAAATGGTAGGAAATAGTACAAACAGGTACGTAATAGTACAGACTGGTACGAACTCGTACAAGTATGTACAATATGGGCCAAATCGTACGATTTGGTCCGAACTGGTACGAAATCACATGAAATGGTACAAACAGTGACGAAATGGTACGAACTCGTACGTGTATGTACAATATGGGCCAAATCGTACAATTTGGTCCGAACTGGTAGGAAATCACACGAGATTGTATGAACAAGTGCGAAATCGTACGAAATGGTATGAACTAGTACGATGTTGAAAAAATGGTTAGAAATCGTACCAGTTTTTGCAACATGGGCCAGATCGTACGATTTGGTCCGAACTGGTACGAAATCATACGAAATGGTATGAAATGGGGCAAACAGGTACGAAATCGTACGAACTGGTACGAACTCGAAAAAATGGTATGAACTCGTACGAGTATGTACAATATGGGCCAAATCGTACGATTTCGTCCGAATAGGTAGGAAATCCCACGAAATGGTATTATGAGATACGAAATCGTACGAAATGGTGTGATCTAGTACGAACTCAAAAAAATGGTACGAAATCGAACCATTTTATTCAATAAGGGCCAAATCGTACGATTTGGTCCGAACTGGTACGAAATCAGACTGAATGGTGTGAAATGGTACAAACAGGTACGAAATTGTACGAACTGGTACGATCTCGTAAAAAATGGTACGAACTCGTACGAGTTTGTACAAAATGGGCCAAATCGTACGATTTGGTTCTAACTGGTACGAAATCACACGAAATGGTATGAAGTGGTACAAACAGGTACGAAATCGTACGAACTGGTACGAACTTGTACGAGTTGGTAACAAATCGTACCATCTGTTCCGAACTGGTACGAAATCACACAAAATGGTATGAATAGGTACGAAATGGTATGAACTACTACGAACTCAAAAAATGGTACGAAATTGTACCAGTTTATACAATAAGGGCCAAATCGTACGATTTGGTACGAACTGGTACGAAATCATACGAAATGTTATGAAATGGTACAAACAGGTACGAAATCGTACGAACTCGTACGAGTATGTACAATATGGGCCAAATTGTACAATTTGGTCCGAACTGGAAATGTTATGAACAAGTACAAAATCGTACGCAATGGTATGAACTAGTACGAACTCAAAAATATGGTACGATTTCGTACCAGTTTATACAATATGGGCCAAATCGTACGATTTTGTCCGAACTGGTATGAGTTTGTACAATATGGGCCAACTCGTACGATTTGCTCCGAATTGGTATGAAATCACACGAAATGGTATGAAATAGTACAAACAGCTACGAAATAGTACAAACTGGTACGAACTCGTACGAGTATGTACAATATGGGCCAAATCATACGATTTGGTCCGAACTGGTACGAAATCACACGAAATGGTACAAACAGTGACGACATCGTACGAACTAGTACGAACTCGTACGTGTATGTAAAATATGGGCCAAATCGTACAATTTGGTCCGAACTGGTAGGAAATCACACGAGATGGTATGAACAAGTGCGAAATCGTACGAAATGGTATGAACTAGTACGATGTTGAAAAAATGGTACGAAATCGTACCAGTTTTTGCAACATGGGCCAGATCGTACGATTTGGTCCGAACTGGTACGAAATCATACGAAATGGTATGAAATGGTACAAACAGGTACGAAATCGTACGAACTGGTACGAACTCAAAAAAATGGTATGAACTCGTACGAGTATGTACAATATGGGCCAAATCGTACGATTTCGTCCGAATAGGTAGGAAATCCCACGAAATGGTATTATCAGGTACGAAATCGTACGAAATGGTATGATCTAGTACGAACTCAAAAAAATGGTACGAAATCGAACCATTTTATTCAATAAGGGCCAAATCGTACGATTTGGTCCGAACTGGTACGAAATGGTATGGAATGGTACAAACAGGTACGAAATCGTACGAACTGGTACGAACTCGAAAAAATGGTATGAACTCGTACGAGTATGTACAATATGGGCCAAATCGTATGATTTCGTCCGAATAGGTAGGAAATCCCACGAAATGGTATTATCAGGTACGAAATCGTACGAAATGGTATGATCTAGTACGAACTAAAAAAAAAGGTACGAAATCGAACCATTTTATTCAATAAGGGCCAAATTGTACGATTTGGTCAGAACTGGTACGAAATCAGACTGAATGGTGTGAAATGATACAAACAGGTACGAAATTGTACGAACTGGTACGATCTCGTAAAAAAATGGTACGAACTCGTACGAGTTTGTACAAAATGGGCCAAATCGTACGATTTGGTTCGAACTGGTACGAAATCACACGAAATGGTATAAAGTGGTACAAACAGGTACGAAATCGTACGAACTGGTACGAACTTGTATGAGTTGGTACAATATGGGACAAATCGTACCATCTGTTCCGAACTGGTACGAAATCACGCAAAATGGTATGAATAGGTACGAAATGGTATGAACTACTACGAACTCAAAAAATGGTACGCAATCGTACCAGTTTATACAATAAGTTCCAAATCGTACGATTTGGTACGAACTGGTACGAAATCATACGAAATGTTATGAAATGGTACAAACAGGTACGAAATCGTACGAACTCGTACGAGTATGTACAATATGGGCCAAATTGTACAATTTGGTCCGAACTGGTACGAAATGTTATGAACAAGTACAAAATCGTACGCAATGGTATGAACTAGTACGAACCCAAAAATATGGTACGAAATCGTACCAGTTTATACAATATGGGCCAAATCGTACGATTTTGTCCGAACTGGTATGAGTTTGTACAATATGGGCCAACTCTAACGATTTGCTCCGAATTGGTATGAAATCACACGAAATGGTATGAAATAGTACAAACAGGTACGATATAGTACAATCTGGTACGAACTCGTACGAGTATGTACAATATGGGCCAAATCATACGATTTGGTCCGAACTGGTACGAAATCACACGAAATGGTACAAACAGTGACGAAATCGTACGAACTGGTACGAACTCGTACGTGTATGTAAAATATGGGCCAAATAGTACAATTTGGTCCGAACTGGTAGGAAATCACACGAGATGGTATGAACAAGTGCGAAATCGTACGTAATGGGATGAACTAGTACGAACTCAAAAAAATGGTACGAAATCGAACCATTTTATTCAGTAAGGGCCAAATCGTACGATTTGATCCGAACTGGTACGAAATCAGACTGAATGGTGTGAAATAGTACAAACAGGTACGAAATTGTACGAACTGGTACGATCTCGTAAAAAATGGTACGAACTCGTACGAGTTTGTACATAATGGGCCAGATTGTACGATCTGGTCGAAAATATTACGAATGGGTATGAAATCGTACGAAATGGTATGAATAGTACGATCTCGAAAAAATGGTTCGAAATCGTACTAGTTTATACAATATGGGTCAAATCGTACGATTTTGGCCTGACTTGGTTCGAAATCACACGAAATGGTATGAAATGTTACAAACAGGTACGATATCGTACGAACTAGTATGAACTCGTACGAGTTTGTACAATATGGGCCAAATCGTACGATTTGGTTCGAACTGGTACGAAATCATACGAAATGGTATGAAGTGTTACGAACAGGTACGAAATCGTACGAACTGGTACGAACTTGTACGAGTTGGTACAATATGGGCCAAATCGTACCATCTGTTCCGAACTGGTACGAAATCACACAAAATGGTATGAATAGGTACGAAATGGTATGAACTACTATGAACTCAAAAAATGGTATGAAATCGTACCAGTCTATACAATAAGGGCCAAATCGTACGATTTTGTCCGAACTGGTATGAGTTTGTACAATATGGGCCAAATCGTACGATTTGCTCCGAATTGGTATGAAATCACACGAAATGGTATGAAATTGTACAAACATGTACGAAGTAGTTCAAACTGGTACGAACTCGTACGAGTATGTACAATATGGGCCAAATCGTACGATTTGGTCCGAACTGGTACGAAATCACACGAAATGATATGAAATTGTACAAGTAGGTACGAAATCGTACGAACTGGTACGAACTCGTACAAGTTTGTACAATATGGGCCAAATCGTACGATTTGGTCAGAACTGGTACGAAATCACACGAAATGGCACGAAATGGAACAAACAGGTACGAAATCGTACGAGCTCGTACGAGTATGTACAATATGGGCCAAATTGTACAATTTGGTCCGAACTGGTACGAAATTAAACGAAATGTTTTGAACAAGTACAAAATCGTACAAAATGGTGTGAACTAGTACGAACTCAAAAATATGGTACGAAATCGTACCAGGTTATACAATATTGGCCAAATCGTACGATTTTGTCCGAACTGGTATGAGTTTGTACAATATGGGCCAAATCGTACGATTTGCTCCGAATTGGTATGAAATCACACGAAATGGTATGAAATAGTACAAACAGGTACGTAATAGTACAGACTGGTACGAACTCGTACAAGTATGTACAATATGGGCCAAATCGTACGATTTGGTCCGAACTGGTGCGAAATCACACGAAATGGTACAAACAGTGACAAAATGGTACGAACTCGTACGTGTATGTACAATATGGGCCAAATCGTACAATTTGGTCCGAACTGGTAGGAAATCACACGAGATTGTATGAACAAGTGCGAAATCGTACGAAATGGTATGAACTAGTACGATGTTGAAAAAATAGTTAGAAATCGTACCAATTTTTGCAACATGGGCCAGATCGTACGATTTGGTCCGAACTGGTACGAAATCATACGAAATGGTATGAAATGGTACAAACAGGTACGAAATCGTACGAACTGGTACGAACTCGAAAAAATGGTATGAACTCGTACGATTATGTACAATATGGGCCAAATCGTACGATTTCGTCCGAATAGGTAGGAAATCCCACGAAATGGTATTATCAGGTACGAAATCGTACTAAATGGTGTGATCTAGTACGAACTCAAAAAAATGGTACGAAATCGAACCATTTTATTCAATAAGGGCCAAATCGTACGATTTGGTCCGAACTGGTACGAAATGGTATGAAATGGTACAAACAGGTACGAAATCGTACGAACTCGAAAAAATTGTATGAACTCGTACGAGCATGTACAATATGGGCCAAATCGTACGATTTCGTCTGAATTGGTAGGAAATCACACGAAATGGTATTATCAGATACGAAATTGTATGTAATGGTATGAACTAGTACGAACTCAAATAAATGGTACGAAATCGAACCATTTTATTCAATAAGGGCCAAATCGTACGATTTGGTCCGAACTGGTACGAAATCAGACTGAATGGTGTGAAATGGTACAAACAGGTACGAAATTGTACGAACTGGTACGATCTCGTAAAAAATGGTACGAACTCGTACGAGTTTGTACAAAATGGGCCAAATTGTACGATTTGGTTCTAACTGGTACGAAATCACACGAAATGGTATGAAGTGGTACAAACAGGTACGAAATCGTACGAACTGGTACGAACTTGTACGAGTTGGTACAATATGGGACAAATCGTACCTTCTGTTCCGAACTGGTACGAAATCACACAAAATGGTATGAATAGGTACGAAATGGTATGAACTACTACGAACTCAAAAAATGGTACGAAATCGTACCAGTTTATACAATAAGGGCCAAATCGTACGAATTGGTACGAACTGGTACGAAATCATACGAAATGTTATGAAATGGTACAAACAGGTACGAAATCGTACGAACTCGTACGAGTATGTACAATATGGGCCAAATTGTACAATTTGGTCCGAACTGGTACGAAATGTTATGAACAAGTACAAAATCGTACGCAATGGTATGAACTAGTACGAACTCAAAAATATGGTACGAAATCGTACCAGTTTATACAATATGGGCCAAATCGTACGATTTTGTCCGAACTGATATGAGTTTGTACAATATGGGCCAACTCGTACGATTTGCTCCGAATTGGAATGAAATCACACGAAATGGTATGAAATAGTACAAACAGCTACGAAATAGTACAAACTGGTACGAACACGTACGAGTATGTACAATATGGGCCAAATCATACGATTTGGTCCGAACTGGTACGAAATCACACGAAATGGTACAAACAGTGACGACATCGTACGAACTAGTACGAACTCGTACGTGTATGTAAAATATGGGCCAAATCGTACAATTTGGTCCGAACTGGTAGGAAATCACACGAGATGGTATGAACAAGTGCGAAATCGTACGAAATAGTATGAACTACTACGATGTTGAAAAAATGGTACGAAATCGTACCAGTTTTTGCAACATGGGCCAAATCGTACGATTTGGTCCGAACAGGTACGAAATCATACGAAATGGTATGAAATGGTACAAACAGGTACGAGATCGTAAGAACTGGTACGAACTCGAAAAAATGGTATGAACTCGTACGAGTATGTACAATATGGGCCAAATCGTACGATTTCGTCCGAATTGGTATGAAATCCCACGAAATGGTATTATCAGGTACGAAATCGTACGTAATGGGATGAACTAGTACGAACTAAAAAAAATGGTACGAAATCGAACCATTTTATTCAATAAGGGCCAAATCGTACGATTTGATCCGAACTGGTACGAAATCAGACTGAATGGTGTGAAATAGTACAAACAGGTACAAAATTGTACGAACTGGTACGATCTCGTAAAAAATGGTACGAACTCGTACGAGTTTGTACAAAATGGGCCAGATTGTACGATCTGGTCGAAAATATTACGAATGGGTACGAAATCGTACGAAATGGTAAGAATAGTACGATCTCGAAAAAATGGTTCGAAATCGTACTAGTTTATACAATATGGGTCAAATCGTTCGATTTTGGCCTGATTTGGTTCGAAATCACACGAAATGGTATGAAATGTTACAAACAGGTACGAAATCGTACGAACTAGTATGAACTCGTACGAGTTTGTACAATATGGGCCAAATCGTACGATTTGGTTCGAACTGGTACGAAATCACACGAAATGGTATGAAGTGGTACAAACAGGTACGAAATCGTACGAACTGGTACGAACTTGTACGAGTTGGTACAATATGGGCCAAATCGTACCATCTGTTCCGAACTGGTACGAAATCACACAAAATGGTATGAATAGGTACTAAATGGTATGAACTACTATGAACTCAAAAAATGGTATGAAATCGTACCAGTCTATACAATAAGGGCCAAATCGTACGATTTTGTCCGAACTGGTATGAGTTTGTACAATATGGGCCAAATCGTACGATTTGCTCCGAATTGGTATGAAATCACACGAAATGGTATGAAATTGTACAAACATGTACGAAGTAGTACAAACTGGTACGAACTCGTACGAGTATGTACAATATGGGCCAAATCGTACGATTTGGTTCGAACTGGTACGGAATCACACGAAATGGTATGAAATTGTACAAGTAGGTACGAAATCGTACGAACTGGTACGAACTCGTACAAGTTTGTACAATATGGGCCAAATCGTACGATTTGGTCAGAACTGGTACGAAATCACACGAAATAGCACGAAATGGAACAAACAGGTACGAAATCGTACGAGCTCGTACGAGTATGTACAATATAAGCCAAATTGTACAATTTGGTTCGAACTGTTACGAAAATAAACGAAATGTTTTGAACAAGTACAAAATCGTACAAAATGGTGTGAACTAGTACGAACTCAAAAATATGGTACGAAATCGTACCAGTTTATACAATATTGGCCAAATCGTACGATTTTGTCCGAATTGGTATGAGTTTGTACAATATGGGCCAAATCGTACGATTTACTCCGAATTGGTATGAAATCACACGAAATGGTATGAAATAGTACAAACAGGTACGTAATAGTACAGACTGGTACGAATTCGTACAAGTATGTACAATATGGGCCAAATCGTACGATTTGGTCCGAACTGGTACGAAATCACACGAAATGGTACAAACACTGACGAAATGGTACGAACTCGTACGTGTATGTACAATATGGGCCAAATCGTACAATTTGGTCCGAACTGGTAGGAAATCACACGAGATTGTATGAACAAGTGCGAAATCGAACGAAATGGTATGAACTAGTATGATGTTGAAAAAATGGTACGAAATTGTACCAGTTTTTGCAACATGGGCACGATCGTACGATTTGGTCCGAACTGGTACGAAATCATACGAAATGGTATGAAATGGTACAAACAGGTACGAAATCGTACGAACTGGTACGAACTCGAAAAAATGGTATGAACTCGTACGAGTATGTACAATATGGGCCAAATCGTACGATTTCGTCCGAATAGGTAGGAAATCCCACGAAATGGTATTATCAGGTACGAAATCGTACGAAATGGTATGATCTAGTACGAACTCAAAAAAATGGTACGAAATCGAACCATTTTATTCAATAAGGGCCAAATCGTACGATTTCGTCCGAACTGGTACGAAATGGTATGAAATGGTACAAACAGGTACGAAATCGTACGAACTCGAAAAAATTGTATGAACTCGTACGAGTATGTACAATATGGGCCAAATCGTACGATTTCGTCTGAATTGGTAGGAAATCCCACGAAATGGTATTATCAGATACGAAATTGTACGTAATGGTATGAACTAGTACGAACTCAAACAAATGGTACGAAATCGAACCATTTTATTCAATAAGGGCCAAATCGTACGATTTGGTCCGAACTGGTACGAAATCAGACTGAATGGTGTGAAATGGTACAAACAGGTACGAAATTGTACGAACTGGTACGATCTCGTAAAAAATGGTACGAACTCGTACGAGTTTGTACAAAATGGGCCAAATCGTACGATTTGGTTCTAACTGGTACGAAATCACACGAAATGGTATGAAGTGGTACAAACAGGTACGAAATCGTACGAACTGGTACGAACTTGTACGAGTTGGTACAATATGGGACAAATCGTACCATCTGTTCCGAACTGATACGAAATCACACAAAATGGTATGAATAGGTACGAAATGGTATGAACTACTACGAACTCAAAAAATGGTACGAAATTGATGAGGACATAGAGCATCAAGATGCCTTGCAAAGCTTAGGAGGTCCAATAACTAGAGCAAGGGCAAGGAGAGTCCAAGAAAGTCTAGTCCAGTTCATCACCAAGGCAAATTCAAATGAGGGCAAGGAAGTAATTGCACCAAGAACCATGCTTGTCATACAAGCTATGGAGAAGGCGCTAGTTGCATGACTTAAAAGGAGTTTCTATTTTAATTGAATAAAATTGCATGTGACCAATTGATATATTTGGGAACCATGCACTTAGTTAATTTATTTTTGGTGTGTTTAATCCACTTCAAGTGGTGTAGGAGTCACATACTCCAAGTGTGGAGATAGAGTCAATAATTGTTGGAATCAAAGAAAGGCATTCATGACAATCAAAGCCAAGGAGTTACAAGACAATATAGGATTAATTCTCCAACATCTCATCAAAGGCACATTAAGGAGAGAGGAGTTACAAGACAATGGAATTTATTCTACAACATCTCATTATTAGTGCATCAAAGAGTGTAATTTCCATTAATATGTGTTTGTGTAACAACTCCTAGACTTGAATTGCTTGTAATTACTTGTAATTGAGTTTTATTACACTAGCTTAGGATTCCTATTAGCTAATTTCGAAATTAGCATAGGCTTAGGGTATTGTAATAGCTTTTGGTCTTCTTTCTTTGTAACAACAAGCACTCTCTTATTACAAATAGAGAGTGTAAGTGTAGCTGAAGTTTTTAACAAAGATTTTAACAACATTTTGAGTTCATACTCTCTAGGTTCTGGATTGGACCAAACTTTGATCATATCAAGAACTCCTTTTCTTGTGGTGATCCTCACATTCATAGGCTTATCCTAGTCTTGGATTAGACAAGGTGGCGCCCCTTTCCTTTCATTCCATTTCTTTCACCAAATTCACACCAATTGTTAACTAGTGTGAGCATAAGCACTACTTTACAAAGACCACGAAAATTTCAAGTTTCCTTTTCCATTTTCTTCCATCCTAAACCCAAAAATACAAAAACATAAGAAACAACCAGACTTTCTATTGAAAATCAAAGAAATGACCAATTTTCACCACAAGGTGGTCATCATTTGGTAATCAGAGCAAGGTTCTAGTTTGTTCAACAATTTCAAGCTTTGTGTATTATTTTCTTTGCTTTTGAGTCAAAAAAAAAAAGGTATATCAAAAAAAAAAAAAACAAATTCTGGTTGTTTGTCTTCCCTAGCCTAAATTTTCCTTTCTTCTTCTAATCCTTTAAACTTTGTTTTCCAAGACTTTGTTTTTCCTTCCAAAGCTTTTTGTGTGTGTGGATTATTATTTGAAATTGTTTTCTTTGTTTTGATCATTTTTCTGGTTTTTTTAAAGAACTGTGAGAGTTATGGATGCTCAAAATCATTTACTTTTTGATGCCCTCACGGCAAAAATGAGAGAACTTTTGAAAGAGGAAGTGGAAGGTATACAGGAGAGAATTGATCAATTAGAAAATAGACAAAATAATAGTGATGAGGAGGGTCGGAGGAGAAGACGTGATGAACCTAGAGAAGATAGGTTGGGTGGTATAAAAATTAAAGTACCACAGTTTGTTGGGAAAAATGATGCTGATGTGTATTTGGAATGGGAGACCAAAATTGAACAAATTTTTTCTTGTAGCAATTACACTGATCTTCAAAAAGTGCAGGTTGCTTCTATTGAATTTACAGATTATGCTTTGGTATGGTGGGACCAATTGACGAAGGAGAGGAGAAGGCACGATGAGCCAGCCATTGCCACATGGGAGGAGATGAAGAGGCTCATGAGGAAGAGATTCATTCCATCATACTACAACAGAGAGTTGCACAACAAATTACAGCGACTCACCCAAGGCAACAAAAGTGTTGATGAGTACTATAAGGAGATGGAGGTGGCGAAAATTAGAGCAAATGTGGAGGAGGATGAAGAAGCAACCATGGCCAGATTCTTGCATGGTCTAAATCGTGATATTAGTGACATAGTGGAATTACAACACTATGTTCAAATAGACGATTTGGTTCATCAAGCCACAAAAATAGAACAACAACTCAAGAGGAAGGGCCAAATAAGAAGAAGCTCAACTACTACCAATTCTCAAAATTGGATGAGCAGTGTTAAGAGTGAAGGAAGTTCATCATCCAAAGAAACCACGGCTGACCCAAAAGGTAAAAACACTACAACTAGTCCTTCTCAAGTTGTTTCAACTAATCGGGTTGTCAAGTGTTTCAAGTGCCAAGGATTAGGACACATAGCTTCACTGTGTCCTACCAAAAGAGTTATGCTTTTAGAGGAGGTTATAGAGGAGGATGAAAGGGATGAAGAGTATGAAGGGGATTTGGAGGAGGAGGAGACCCAAATGCCTAGTGGAGAGTTACTTATGATGAGAAGGTTGTTGGAGGTCGTTGTAAAGGAGGAGGATACAACACAAAGGGAGAACATATTTCACTCAAGGTGCCTCGTACAAGGCAAGGTATGTTCCCTTATTATTGATGGTGGGAGTTGTACCAATGTTGCTAGCACAAGGTTGGTTTCTAAGCTTCAACTAGAAACTAAACCACATCCCAAACCATATAGACTTCAATGGCTTGTCAATGATATTGAAATGATTGTTGATAAGATAGTAGAAATTTCTTTTTCAATTGGTGTGTATGAGGATGTGGCTGTTTGTGATGTAGTTCATATGGAGGCTAGCCATCTCTTGTTGGGAAGGCCTTGGCAATTTGATAAAAATGCCAATCATGAAGGGCGTACCAACAAGTACTCTTTTGTTCATCGTGGAAAACGTATTGTATTGGCTCCTTTGAGTCCAAGTGAGGTGAGAGATGATCAAAAAGTATTGAGAGAAAAATATGAAAAAGAAAAAGAAAAAGAAAAAGAAAAAGAAAAAGATAAAGAAAAAGAAAAAGAAGAAAAGATCGCCAAAGAAAAAGAGAGAAAAAAGAGTGCAAAAAAAAATATTGATGAAAAAAAAGAAAGTTTGATGGCGACAAAAGGGGAGGTTAAAAGTGCTATTCTTGCAAGTCAGCCCCTATATTTACTTTTTAGCAAAGAGGTGGCTTTGCTAGAAAATTTATCTAACACTCAAGAAATGCCAAGTTGCATAAATTCTCTTTTGCAGGAATTTGAGGAATTGTTCCCTAAAGAGGTACCAAGTGGGTTACCACCTTTGAGAGGGATTGAGCACCACATTGACCTCGTTCCAGGGGCCGCTTTGCCTAATAGGCCAGCCTACCGGAGCAACCCACAACAAACACAAGAGATACAAAAACAAGTGGCTGAGTTGGTAAGTAAAGGTTGGGTAAGAGAAAGCTTAAGCCCATGTGCTGTCCCTGTTATTTTAGTTCCAAAAAAAGATGGTAGTTGGAGAATGTGCACTGATTGTAGGGCTGTTAACAATATCACCGTCAAGTATAGGCACCCAATACCTAGGTTAGATGACTTGCTTGATGAATTGTTTGGTGCATGTTTATTTTCCAAAATTGATTTGAAAAGTGGATATCATCAAATTAGGATAAGAGAAGGGGATGAGTGGAAAACTTCTTTCAAAACTAAATATGGTTTATATGAATGGTTAGTTATGCCTTTTGGCTTAACTAATGCACCTAGCACTTTCATGAGATTAATGAACCATGTTTTGAGGGAATTTTTGGGAAAATTTGTTGTTGTATATTTTGATGATATCTTGATATATAGCAAAAATTTAGAGGACCATTGCATTCATCTAAGGGCTGTTTTAAATGTGCTAAGAAAAGAAATCTTATTTGCAAACTTGGAAAAATGTGTTTTTTGCACGGATCAAGTTGTTTTCCTAGGTTTTGTCATAAGCTCTCAAGGAGTACATGTGGATGAAGCAAAGGTGAAGGCAATCCAAGAGTGACCAACGCCCAAAAGTGTGACTGAGGTAAGAAGTTTTCATGGTTTAGCAAGTTTCTATAGGAGGTTTGTCAAGGACTTTAGTACTATTGCTGCACCTCTTAATGAAATTGTTAAAAAAGAAATCGGTTTTAAATGGGGTGAGAAACAAGAACCAGCTTTTTCTATCCTTAAAGAAAAGCTCACCCAAGCACCAATTCTAGCATTGCCTAATTTTTTAAAATCTTTTGAAATTGAGTGTGATGCTTCCAATGTGGGAATTGGGGCTGTTTTGATGCAAGAAGGTCATCCAATTGCTTATTTTAGTGAGAAATTAAAAGGGGCTGCCCTAAATTACTCAACTTATGATAAGGAATTGTATGCCTTCGTAAGGGCATTGCAAACATGGCAACATTACTTGCTGCCCAAAGAATTTGTCATTCATAGTGATCATGAATCCTTGAAGTATCTAAAAGGACAAGGTAAGTTGAACAAGAGGCATGCTAAATGGGTCGAATTTTTGGAGCAATTTCCTTATGTGATTAAGCATAAGAAGGGTAAAGCCAATGTTGTGGCTGATGCATTGTCAAGAAGGTACGCCTTACTCTCTACCCTTGAAACTAAAATTTTTGGTCTTGAACACATTAAGGAATTGTATCAGCATGATCTTGATTTTTCTGTTAAATATGCTGGATGTGTGCATGCTGCCCATAATGGATTTTTTAGGCACAATGATTATTTGTTTAAAGAAAAAAGGTTGTGTGTGCCAAAAGGATCCATTAGAGAGCTCTTAGTCAAAGAGGCGCATGAGGGGGGCTTAATGGGACATTTTGGTGTTCCTAAAACTTTGGAAATTTTGAAAGAGCATTTTTATTGGCCTCACATGAAAGTTGATGTACAAAAATATTGTGAAAGATGCATTGTTTGCAAGAGGGCCAAATCCAAAGTTATGCCCCATGGCTTATATACTCCATTGCCTGTTCCTGAATATCCTTGGATTGAGCTTTCCATGGACTTTGTCTTAGGCTTACCTAGAACAAAGAATGGGAAAGACTCTATTTTTGTTGTTGTGGACAGGTTCTCAAAGATGGCGCATTTTATTCCATGCAAAAAGGCAGATGATGCTTGCCATGTTGCTGACTTGTTTTTCAAAGAAGTGGTGCGCCTACATGGCTTACCAAAAAGCATAGTGTCTGACCGAGACACTAAATTTTTAAGCCACTTCTGGAGGACTTTGTGGGGTAAGGTGGGAACTAAGTTACTATTCTCTACAACTTGTCATCCTCAAACTGATGGGCAAACTGAGGTAGTAAACCGAACTCTCTCTACTCTTTTAAGGGCTGTGCTTTCAAAGAACTTGAAAATGTGGGAAACATGGCTGCCACATGTTGAATTTGCTTATAATAGGGTTGTCCATAGTACCACAAATCACTCACCATTTGAGATTGTGTATGGTTATAATCCTTTAACTCCTCTTGATCTTTTACCATTACCTAACACATCTCTTTTGAAGCATAAAGATGGCAAGGCCAAAGCTGAATTTGTTAGGAATTTGCATAAGAAAATCAAAATGCAAATTGAAAAGAAAAATGAGGGCTATGCCAAAAATGCCAATAAAGGGCGCAAACAAGTTATCTTTGAACCCGGGGATTGGGTTTGGGTTCATATGAGGAAAGAAAGGTTTCCAACACAGAGGAAATCCAAACTAATGCCTAGGGGTGATGGTCCTTTTCAAGTGGTTGCCAAAGTGAATAATAATGCATATAAAGTGGACCTACCCGGTGAGTATGGTGTTAGTGCCACTTTTAATGTTGCTGACTTATCTCCTTTTGATGCAGGTGATGAAGATTTCAATTCAAGGTCGAATTCTTCTCAAGAGGGAGGGAATGATGAGGACATAGAGCATCAAGATGCCTTGCAAAGCTTAGGAGGTCCAATAACTAGAGCAAGGGCAAGGAGAGTCCAAGAAAGTCTAGTCCAGTTCATCACCAAGGCAAATTCAAATGAGGGCAAGGAAGTAATTGCACCAAGAACCATGCTTGTCATACAAGCTATGGAGAAGGCGCTAGTTGCATGACTTAAAAGGAGTTTCTATTTTAATTGAATAAAATTGCATGTGACCAATTGATATATTTGGGAACCATGCACTTAGTTAATTTATTTTTGGTGTGTTTAATCCACTTCAAGTGGTGTAGGAGTCACATACTCCAAGTGTGGAGATAGAGTCAATAATTGTTGGAATCAAAGAAAGGCATTCATGACAATCAAAGCCAAGGAGTTACAAGACAATAGGATTAATTCTCCAACATCTCATCAAAGGCACATTAAGGAGAGAGGAGTTACAAGACAATGGAATTTATTCTACAACATCTCATTATTAGTGCATCAAAGAGTGTAATTTCCATTAATATGTGTTTGTGTAACAACTCCTAGACTTGAATTGCTTGTAATTACTTGTAATTGAGTTTTATTACACTAGCTTAGGATTCCTATTAGCTAATTTCGAAATTAGCATAGGCTTAGGGTATTGTAATAGCTTTTGGTCTTCTTTCTTTGTAACAACAAGCACTCTCTTATTACAAATAGAGAGTGTAAGTGTAGCTGAAGTTTTTAACAAAGATTTTAACAACATTTTGAGTTCATACTCTCTAGGTTCTGGATTGGACCAAACTTTGATCATATCAAGAACTCCTTTTCTTGTGGTGATCCTCACATTCATAGGCTTATCCTAGTCTTGGATTAGACAAGGTGGCGCCCCTTTCCTTTCATTCCATTTCTTTCACCAAATTCACACCAATTGTTAACTAGTGTGAGCATAAGCACTACTTTACAAAGACCACGAAAATTTCAAGTTTCCTTTTCCATTTTCTTCCATCCTAAACCCAAAAATACAAAAACATAAGAAACAACCAGACTTTCTATTGAAAATCAAAGAAATGACCAATTTTCACCACAAGTTGGTCATCAGAAATCGTACCAGTTTATACAATAAGGGCCAAATCGTACGATTTGGTACGAACTGGTACGAAATCAAACGAAATGTTATGAAATGGTACAAACAGGTACGAAATCGTACGAACTCGTACGAGTATGTACAATATGGGCCAAATTGTACAATTTGGTCCGAACTGGTACGAAATGTTATGAACAAGTACAAAATCATACGCAAAGGTATGAACTAGTACGAACTCAAAAATATGGTACGAAATCGTACCAGTTTATACAATATGGGCCAAATCGTACGATTTTGTCCGAACTGGTATGAGTTTGTACAATATGGGCCAACTCGTACGATTTGCTCCGAATTGGTATGAAATCACACGAAATGGTATGAAATAGTACAAATAGGTACGAAATAGTACAAACTGGTACGAACTCGTACGAGTATGTACAATATGGGCCAAATCATACGATTTGGTCCGAACTGTAACGAAATCACACGAAATGGTACAAACAGTGACGACATCGTACGAACTAGTACGAACTCGTACGTGTATGTAAAATATGGGCCAAATCGTACAATTTGGTCCGAACTGGTAGGAAATCACACGAGATGGTATGAACAAGTGCGAAATCGTACGAAATAGTATGAACTACTACGATTTCGTCCGAACAGGTACGAAATCATACGAAATGGTATGAAATGGTACAAACAGGTACGAGATCGTACGAACTGGTACGAACTCGAAAAAATGGTATGAACTCGTACGAGTATGTACAATATGGGCCAAATCGTACGATTTCGTCCGAACTGGTAGGAAATCCCACGAAATGGTATTATCAGGTACGAAATCGTACGTAATGGGATGAACTAGTACGAACTAAAAAAAATGGTACGAAATCGAACCATTTTATTCAATAAGGGCCAAATCGTACGATTTGATCCGAACTGGTACGAAATCAGACTGAATGGTGTGAAATAGTACAAACAGGTACAAAATTGTACGAACTGGTACGATCTCGTAAAAAATGGTACGAACTCGTACGAGTTTGTACAAAATGGGCCAGATTGTACGATCTGGTCGAAAATATTACGAATGGGTACGAAATCGTACGAAATGGTATGAATAGTACGATCTCGAAAAAATGGTTCGAAATCGTACTAGTTTATACAATATGGGTCAAATCGTACGATTTTGGCCTGACTTGGTTCGAAATCACACGAAATGGTATGAAATGTTACAAACAGGTACGAAATCGTACGAACTAGTATGAACTCGTACGAGTTTGTACAATATGGGCCAAATCGTACGATTTGGTTCGAACTGGTACGAAATCACACGAAATGGTATGAAGTGGTACAAACAGGTACGAAATCGTACGAACTGGTACGAACTTGTACGAGTTGGTACAATATGGGCCAAATCGTACCATCTGTTCCGAACTGGTACGAAATCACACAAAATGGTATGAATAGGTACGAAATGGTATGAACTACTATGAACTCAAAAAATGGTATGAAATCGTACCAGTCTATACAATAAGGGCCAAATCGTACGATTTTGTCCGAACTGGTATGAGTTTGTACAATATGGGCCAAATCGTACGATTTGCTCCGAATTGGTATGAAATCACACGAAATGGTATGAAATTGTACAAACATGTACGAGGTAGTACAAACTGGTACGAACTCGTACGAGTATGTACAATATGGGCCAAATCGTACGATTTGGTCCGAACTGGTACGAAATCACACGAAATGGTATGAAATTGTACAAGTAGGTACGAAATCGTACGAACTGGTACGAACTCGTACAAGTTTGTAAAATATGGGCCAAATCGTACGATTTGGTCAGAACTGGTACGAAATCACACGAAATGGCACGAAATGGAACAAACAGGTACGAAATCGTACGAGCTCGTACGAGTATGTACAATATAAGCCAAATTGTACAATTTGGTTCGAACTGTTACGAAATTAAACGAAATGTTTTGAACAAGTACAAAATCGTACAAAATGGTGTGAACTAGTACGAACTCAAAAATATGGTACGAAATCGTACCAGTTTATACAATATTGGCCAAATCGTACGATTATGTCCGAACTGGTATGAGTTTGTACAATATGGGCCAAATCGTACGATTTACTCCGAATTGGTATGAAATCACACGAAATGGTATGAAATAGTACAAACAGGTACGTAATAGTACAGACTGGTACGAACTCGTACGAGTATGTACAATATGGGCCAAATCGTACGATTTGGTCCGAACTGGTACGAAATCACACGAAATGGTACAAACACTGACGAAATGGTACGAACTCGTACGTGTATGAACAATATGGGCCAAATCGTACAATTTGGTCCGAACTGGTAGGAAATCACACGAGATTGTATGAACAAGTGCGAAATCGTACGAAATGGTATGAACTAGTATGATGTTGAAAAAATGGTACGAAATTGTACCAGTTTTTGCAACATGGGCACGATCGTACGATTTGGTCCGAACTGGTACGAAATCATACGAAATGGTATGAAATGGTACAAACAGGTACGAAATCGTACGAACTCGAAAAAATGGTATGAACTCATACGAGTATGTACAATATGGGCCAAATCGTACGATTTCGTCCGAATAGGTAGGAAATCCCACGAAATGGTATTATCAGGTACGAAATCGTACGAAATGGTATGATCTAGTACGAACTCAAAAAAATGGTACGAAATCGAACCATTTTATTCAATAAGGGCCAAATCGTACGATTTGGTCCGAACTGGTACGAAATCAGACTGAATGGTGTGAAATGGTACAAACAGGTACGAAATTGTACGAACTGGTACGATCTCGTAAAAAATGGTACGAACTCGTACGAGTTTGTACAAAATGGGCCAAATCGTACGATTTGGTTCTAACTGGTACGAAATCACACGAAATGGTATGAAGTGGTACAAACAGGTACGAAATCGTACGAACTGGTACGAACTTGTACGAGTTGGTACAATATGGGACAAATCGTACCATCTGTTCCGAACTGGTACGAAACCACACAAAATGGTATGAATAGGTACGAAATGGTATGAACTACTACGAACTCAAAAAATGGTACGAAATCGTACCAGTTTATACAATAAGGGCCAAATCGTACGATTTGGTACGAACTGGTACGAAATCATACGAAATGTTATGAAATGGTACAAACAGGTACGAAATCGTACGAACTCGTACGAGTATGTACAATATGGGCCAAATTGTACAATTTGGTCCGAACTGGTACGAAATGTTATGAACAAGTACAAAATCGTACGCAATGGTATGAACTAGTACGAACTCAAAAATATGGTACGAAATCGTACCAGTTTATACAATATGGGCCAAATCGTACGATTTTGTCCGAACTGGTATGAGTTTGTACAATATGGGCCAACTCGTACGATTTGCTCCGAATTGGTATGAAATCACACGAAATGGTATGAAATAGTACAAACAGGTACGAAATAGTACAAACTGGTACGAACTCGTACGAGTATGTACAATATGGGCCAAATCATACGATTTGGTCCGAACTGGTACGAAATCACACGAAATGGTACAAACAGTGACGAAATCGTACGAACTAGTACGAACTCGTACGTGTATGTAAAATATGGGCCAAATCGTACAATTTGGTCCGAACTGGTAGGAAATCACACGAGATGGTATGAACAAGTGCGAAATCGTACGAAATAGTATGAACTACTACGATGTTGAAAAAATGGTACGAAATCGTACCAGTTTTTGCAACATGGGCCAAATCGTACGATTTGGTCCGAACAGGTACGAAATCATACGAAATGGTATGAAATGGTACAAACAGGTACGAGATCGTACGAACTGGTACGAACTCGAAAAAATGGTATGAACTCGTACGAGTATGTACAATATGGGCCAAATCGTACGATTTCGTCCGAATTGGTAGGAAATCCCACGAAATGGTATTATCAGGTACGAAATCGTACGTAATGGGATGAACTAGTACGAACTAAAAAAAATGGTACGAAATCGAACCATTTTATTCAATAAGGGCCAAATCGTACGATTTGATCCGAACTGGTACGAAATCAGACTGAATGGTGTGAAATAGTACAAACAGGTACAAAATTGTACGAACTGGTACGATCTCGTAAAAAATGGTACGAACTCGTACGAGTTTGTACAAAATGGGCCAGATTGTACGATCTGGTCGAAAATATTACGAATGGGTACGAAATCGTACGAAATGGTAAGAATAGTACGATCTCGAAAAAATGGTTCGAAATCGTACTAGTTTATACAATATGGGTCAAATCGTACGATTTTGGCCTGACTTGGTTCGAAATCACACGAAATTGTATGAAATGTTACAAACAGGTACGAAATCGTACGAACTAGTATGAACTCGTACGAGTTTGTACAATATGGGCCAAATCGTACGATTTGGTTCGAACTGGTACGAAATCACACGAAATGGTATGAAGTGGTACAAACAGGTACGAAATCGTACGAACTGGTACGAACTTGTACGAGTTGGTACAATATGGGCCAAATCGTACCATCTGTTCCGAACTGGTACGAAATCACACAAAATGGTATGAATAGGTACGAAATGGTATGAACTACTATGAACTCAAAAAATGGTATGAAATCGTACCAGTCTATACAATAAGGGCCAAATCGTACGATTTTGTCCGAACTGGTATGAGTTTGTACAATATGGGCAAATCGTACGATTTGCTCCGAATTGGTATGAAATCACACGAAATGGTATGAAATTGTACAAACATGTACGAAGTAGTACAAACTGGTATGAACTCGTACGAGTATGTACAATATGGGCCAAATCGTACGATTTGGTCCGAACTGGTACGAAATCAGACTGAATGGTGTGAAATGGTACAAACAGCTACGAAATTGTACGAACTGGTACGATCTCGTAAAAAATGGTACGAACTCGTACGAGTTTGTACAAAATGGGCGAAATCGTACGATTTGGTTCGAACTGGTACGAAATCACACGAAATGGTATGAAGTGGTACAAACAGGTACGAAATCGTACGAACTGGTACGAATTTGTACGAGTTGGTACAATATGGGACAAATCGTACCATCTGTTCCGAACTGGTACGAAATCACACAAAATGGTATGAATAGGTACGAAATGGTATGAACTACTACGAACTCAAAAAATGGTACGAAATCGTACCAGTTTATACAATAAGGGCCAAATCGTACGATTTGGTACGAACTGGTACGAAATCATACGAAATGTTATGAAATGGTACAAACAGGTACGAAATCGTACGAACTCGTACGAGTATGTACAATATGGGCCAAATTGTACAATTTGGTCCGAACTGGTACGAAATGTTATGAACAAGTACAAAATCGTACGCAATGGTATGAACTAGTACGAACTCAAAAATATGGCACGAAATCGTACCAGTTTATACAATATGGGCCAAATCGTACGATTTTGTCCGAACTGGTATGAGTTTGTACAATATGGGCCAACTCGTACGATTTGCTCCGAATTGGTATGAAATCACACGAAATGGTATGAAATAGTACAAACAGGTACGAAATAGTACAAACTGGTACGAACTCGTACGAGTATGTACAATATGGGCCAAATCATACGATTTGGTCCGAACTGGTAC
Source organism: Astragalus membranaceus (assembly GCA_039519185.1). Classification (NCBI taxonomy): domain Eukaryota; kingdom Viridiplantae; phylum Streptophyta; class Magnoliopsida; order Fabales; family Fabaceae; genus Astragalus; species Astragalus membranaceus. Next base: position 103,236,562 of record CM076849.1, read on the forward strand.
GAAATCACACGAAATGGTACAAACAGTGACGACATCGTACGAACTAGTACGAACTCGTACGTGTATGTAAAATATGGGCCAAATCGTACAATTTGGTCCGAACTGGTAGGAAATCACACGAGATGGTATGAACAAGTGCGAAATCGTACGAAATAGTATGAACTACTACGATGTTGAAAAAATGGTACGAAATCGTACCAGTTTTTGCAACATGGGCCAAATCGTACGATTTGGTCCGAACAGGTACGAAATCATACGAAATGGTATGAAATGGTACAAACAGGTACGAGATCGTACGAACTGGAACGAACTCGAAAAAATGGTATGAACACGTACGAGTAGGTACAATATGGGCCAAATCGTACGATTTCGTCCGAATTGGTAGGAAATCCCACAAAATGGTATTATCAGGTACGAAATCGTACGTAATGGGATGAACTAGTACGAACTCAAAAAAATGGTACGAAATCGAACCATTTTATTCAATAAGGGCCAAATCGTACGATTTGATCCGAACTGGTACGAAATCAGACTAAATGGTGTGAAATAGTACAAACAGGTACGAAATTGTACGAACGGGTACGATCTCGTACAAAATGGTACGAACTCGTACGAGTTTGTACAAAATGGGCCAGATTGTACGATCTGGTCGAAAATATTACGAATGGGTACGAAATCGTACGAAATGGTAAGAATAGTACGATCTCGAAAAAATGGTTTGAAATCGTACTAGTTTATACAATATGGGTCAAATCGTACGATTTTGGCCTGACTTGGTTCCAAATCACACGAAATGGTATGAAATGTTACAAACAGATACGAAATCGTACGAACTAGTATAAACTCGTACGAGTTTGTACAATATGGGCCAAATCGTACGATTTGGTTCGAACTGGTACGAAATCACACGAAATGGTATGAAGTAGTACAAACAGGTACGAAATCGTACGAACTGGTACGAACTTGTACGAGTTGGTACAATATGGGCCAAATCGTACCATCTGTTCCGAACTGGTACGAAATCACACAAAATGGTATGAATAGGTATGAAATGGTATGAACTACTATGAACTCAAAAAATGGTATGAAATCGTACCAGTCTATACAATAAGGGCCAAATCGTACGATTTTGTCTGAACTGGTATGAGTTTGTACAATATGGGCCAAATTGTACGATTTGCTCCGAATTGGTATGAAATCACACGAAATGGTATAAAATTGTACAAACAGGTACGAAGTAGTACAAACTGGTACGAACTCGTACGAGTATGTACAATATGGGCCAAATCGTACGACTTGGTCCGAACTGGTAGGAAATCACACGAGATTGTATGAACTAGTGCGAAATCGTACGAAATGATATGAACTAGAACGATGTTGAAAAAATGGTACGAAATCGTACCAGTTTTTGCAACATGGGCCAGATCGTACGATTTGGTCCGAACTGGTACGAAATCATACGAAATGGTATGAAATGGTACAAACAGGTACGAAATCGTACGAACTGGTACGAACTCGAAAAAATGGTATGAACTCGTACGAGTATGTACAATATAGGCCAAATCGTACGATTTCGTCCGAATAGGTAGGAAATCCCACGAAATGGTATTATCAGGTACGAAATCGTACGAAATGGTATGATCTAGTACGAACTCAAAAAAATGGTACGAAATCGAACCATTTTATTCAGTAAGGGCCAAATCGTACGATTTGGTCCGAACTGGTACGAAATGGTATGAAATGGTACAAACAGGTATGAAATCGTACGAACAGGTACGAAATCGTACGAGTATGTACAATATGGGCCCAATCGTACGATTTCGTCTGAATTGGTAGGAAATCCCACGAAATGGTATTATCAGATACGAAATTGTACGTAATGGTATGAACTAGTACGAACTCAAACAAATGGTACGAAATCGAACCATTTTATTCAATAAGGGCCAAATCGTACGATTTGGTCCGAACTGGTACGAAATCAGACTGAATGGGCCAAATCGTACAAACAGGTACGAAATTGTACGAACTGGTACGATCTCGTAAAAAATGGTACGAACTCGTACGAGTTTGTACAAAATGGGTCAAATCGTACGATTTGGTTCGAACTGGTACGAAATCACACGAAATGGTATGAAATGGTACAGACAGGTACGAAATCGTACGAACTGGTACGAACTTGTACGAGTTGGTACAATATGGGACAAATCGTACCATCTGTTCCGAACTGGTACGAAATCACACAAAATGGTATGAATAGGTATGAAATGGTTTGAACTACTACGAACTCAAAAAATGGTACGAAATCGTACCAGTTTATACAATAAGGGCCAAATCGTACGATTTGGTACGAACTGGTACCAAATCATACGAAATGTTATGAAATGGTACAAACAGGTACGAAATCGTACGAACTTGTACGAGTATGTACAATATGGGCCAAATTGTACAATTTGGTCCGAACTGGTACGAAATGTTATGAACAAGTACAAAATCGTACGCAATGGTATGAACTAGTACGAACTCAAAAATATGGTACGAAATCGTACCAGTTTATACAATATGGGCCAAATCGTACGATTTTGTCCGAACTGGTATGAGTTTGTACAATATGGGCCAACTCGTACGATTTGCTCCGAATTGGTATGAAATCACATGGTATGAAATAGTACAAACAGGTACGAAATAGTACCAACTGGTACGAATTCGTACGAGTATGTACAATATGGGCCAAATCATACGATTTGGTCCGAACTGCTACGAAATCACACGAAATGGTACAAACAGTGACGACATCGTACGAACTAGTACGAACTCGTACGTGTATGTAAAATATGAGCCAAATCGTACAATTTGGTCCGAACTGGTAGGAAATCACACGAGATGGTATGAACAAGTGCGAAATCGTACGAAATAGTATGAACTACTACGATGTTGAAAAAATGGTACGAAATCGTACCAGTTTTTGCAACATGGGCCAAATCGTACGATTTGGTCCGAACAGGTACGAAATCATACGAAATGGTATGAAATGGTACAAACAGGTACGAGATCGTACGAACTGGTACGAACTCGAAAAAATGGTATGAACTCGTACGAGTATGTACAATATGGGCCAAATCGTACGATTTCGTCCGAATTGGTAGGAAATCCCACGAAATGGTATTATCAGGTACGAAATCGTACGTAATGGGATGAACTAGTACGAACTCAAAAAAATGGTACGAAATCGAACCATTTTATTCAATAAGGGCCAAATCGTACGATTTGATCCGAACTGGTACAAAATCAGACTGAATGGTGTGAAATAGTACAAACAGGTACGAAATTGTACGAACTGGTACGATCTCGTAAAAAATGGTACGAACTCGTACGAGTTTGTACAAAATGGGCCAGATTGTACGATCTGGTCGAAAATATTACGAATGGGTACGAAATCGTACGAAATGGTAAGAATAGTACGATCTCGAAAAAATGGTTTGAAATCGTACAAGTTTATACAATATGGGTCAAATCGTACGATTTTGGCCTGACTTGGTTCGAAATCACACGAAATGTTACAAACAGGTACGAAATCGTACGAACTAGTATGAACTCGTAAGAGTTTGTACAATATGGGCCAAATCGTACGATTTCGTTCGAACTGGTACGAAATCACACGAAATGGTATGAAGTAGTACAAACAGGTACGAAATCGTACGAACTGGTACAAACTTGTACGAGTTGGTACAATATGGGCCAAATCGTACCATCTGTTCCGAACTAGTAGGAAATCACACAAAATGGTATGATTAGGTGCGAAATGGTATGAACTACTATGAACTCAAAAAATGGTATGAAATCGTACCAGTTTATACAATAAGGGCCAAATCGTACGATTTTGTCCGAACTGGTATGAGTTTGTACAATATGGGCCAAATGGTACGATTTGCTCCGAATTGGTATGAACTCACACGAAATGGTATGAAATTGTACAAACAGGTACGAAGTAGTACAAACTGGTACGAACTCGTACGAGTATGTACAATATGGGCCAAATCGTACGATTTGGTCCGAACTGGTACGAAATCACACGAAATGGTACGAACTCGTACGTGTATGTACAATATGGGCCAAATCGTACAATTTGGTCCGAACTGGAAGGAAATCACACGAGATTGTATGAACAAGTGCGAAATCGTAGGAAATGGTATGAACTAGTACGATGTTGAAAAAATGGTACGAAATCGTACCAGTTTTTGCAACATGGGCCAGATCGTACGATTTGGTCCGAACTGGTACGAAATCCTACGAAATGGTATGAAATGGTACAAACAGGTACGAAATCGTACGAACTGGTACGAACTCGGAAAAATGGTATGAACTCGTACGAGTATGTACAATATAGGCCAAATCGTACGATTTCGTCCGAATAGGTAGGAAATCCCACGAAATGGTATTATCAGGTACGAAATCGTACGAAATGGTATGATCTAGTACGAACTCAAAAAAATGGTACGAAATCGAACCATTTTATTCAATAAAGGCCAAATCGTACGATTTGGTCCGAACTGGTACAAAATGGTATGAAATGGTACAAACAGGTACGAAATCGTACGAACTGGTACGAACTCGAAAAAATGGTATGAACTCGAACGAGTATGTACAATATGGGCCAAATCTTACGATTTCGTCTGAATTGGTAGGAAATCCCACGAAATGGTATTATCAGATACGAAATTGTACGTAATGGTATGAACTAGTACAAACTCAAACAAATTGTACGAAATCGAACCATTTTATTCAATTAGGGCCAAATCGTACGATTTGGTCCGAACTGGAACGAAATCAGACTGAATGGTGTGAAATGGTACAAACAGGTACGAAATTGTACGAACTGGTACGATCTCGTAAAAAATGGTACGAACTCATACGAGTTTGTACAAAATGGGCCAAATCGTACGATTTGGTTCGAACTGGTACGAAATCACACGAAATGGTATGAAGTGGTACAAACAGGTACGAAATCGTACGAACTGGTACGAACTTGTACGAGTTGGTACAATATGGGACAAATCGTACCATCTGTTCCGAACTGGTACGAAATCACACAAAATGGTATGAATAGGTACGAAATGGTATGAACTACTATGAACTCAAAAAATGGTATGAAATCTTACCAGTTTATACAACAAGGGCCAAATCGTACGATTTTGTCCGAACTGGTATGAGTTTGTACAATATGGGCCAAATTGTACGATTTGCTCCGAATTGGTATGAAATCACACGAAATGGCATGAAATTGTACAAACATGTACGAAGTAGTACAAACTGGTACGAACTCGTACGAGTATGTACAATATGGGCCAAATCGTACGATTTGGTCCGAACTGGTACGAAATCACACGAAATGGTATGAAATTGTACAAGTAGGTACGAAATCGTACGAACTGGTACGAACTCGTACAAGTTTGTACAATATGGGCCAAATCGTACGATTTGGTCAGAACTGGTACGAAATCACACGAAATGGCACGAAATGGAACAAACAGGTACGAAATCGTACGAGCTCGTACGAGTATGTACAATATGGGCCAAATTGTACAATTTGGTCCGAACTGGCACGAAATTAAACGAAATGTTTTGAACAAGTACAAAATCGTACAAAATGGTGTGAACTAGTACGAACTCAAAAATATGGTACGAAATCGTACCAGTTTATACAATATTGGCCAAATCGTACGATTTTGTCCGAACTGGTATGAGTTTGTACAATATGGGCCAAATCGTACGATTTGCTCCGAATTGGTGTGAAATCACACGAAATGGTATGAAATAGTACAAACAGGTACGTAATAGTACAGACTGGTACGAACTCGTACGAGTAAGTACAATATGGGCCAAATCGTACGATTTGGTCCGAACTGGTACGAAATCACACGAAATGGTACAAACACTGACGAAATAGTACGAACTCGTACGTGTATGTACAATATGGGCTAAATCGTACAATTTGGTCCGAACTGGTAGGAAATCACACGAGATTGTATGAACAAGTGCAAAATCGTACGAAATGGTATGAACTAGTACGATGTTGAAAAAATGGTACGAAATCGTACCAGTTTTTGCAACATGGGCCAGATCGTACGATTTGGTCCGAACTGGTACGAAATCATACGAAATGGTATGAAATGGTACAAACAGGTACGAGATCGTACGAACTGGTACGAACTCGAAAAAATGGTATGAACTCGTACGAGTATGTACAATATGGGCCAAATCGTACGATTTCGTCCGAATTGGTAGGAAATCCCACGAAATGGTATTATCAGGTACGAAATCGTACGTAATGGGATGAACTAGTACGAACTCAAAAAAATGGTACGAAATCGAACCATTTTATTCAATAAGGGCCAAATCGTACGATTTGATCCGAACTGGTACGAAATCAGACTGAATGGTGTGAAATAGTACAAACAGGTACGAAATTGTACGAACTGGTACGATCTCGTAAAAAATGGTACGAACTCGTACGAGTTTGTACAAAATGGGCCAGATTGTACGATCTGGTCGAAAATATTACGAATGGGTACGAAATCGTACGAAATGGTAAGAATAGTACGATCTCGAAAAAATGGTTTGAAATCGTACAAGTTTATACAATATGGGTCAAATCGTACGATTTTGGCCTGACTTGGTTCGAAATCACACGAAATGTTACAAACAGGTACGAAATCGTACGAACTAGTATGAACTCGTAAGAGTTTGTACAATATGGGCCAAATCGTACGATTTGGTTCGAACTGGTACGAAATCACACGAAATGGTATGAAGTAGTACAAACAGGTACGAAATCGTACGAACTGGTACAAACTTGTACGAGTTGGTACAATATGGGCCAAATCGTACCATCTGTTCCGAACTAGTACGAAATCACACAAAATGGTATGATTAGGTACGAAATGGTATGAACTACTATGAACTCAAAAAATGGTATGAAATCGTACCAGTTTATACAATAAGGGCCAAATCGTACGATTTTGTCCGAACTGGTATGAGTTTGTACAATATGGGCCAAATGGTACGATTTGCTCCGAATTGGTATGAACTCACACGAAATGGTATGAAATTGTACAAACAGGTACGAAGTAGTACAAACTGGTACGAACTCGTACGAGTATGTACAATATGGGCCAAATCGTACGATTTGGTCCGAACTGGTACGAAATCACACGAAATGGTACGAACTCGTACGTGTATGTACAATATGGGCCAAATCGTACAATTTGGTCCGAACTGGAAGGAAATCACACGAGATTGTATGAACAAGTGCGAAATCGCAGGAAATGGTATGAACTAGTACGATGTTGAAAAAATGGTACGAAATCGTACCAGTTTTTGCAACATGGGCCAGATCGTACGATTTGGTCCGAACTGGTACGAAATCATACGAAATGGTATGAAATGGTACAAACAGGTACGAAATCGTACGAACTGGTACGAACTCGGAAAAATGGTATGAACTCGTACGAGTATGTACAATATAGGCCAAATCGTACGATTTCGTCCGAATAGGTAGGAAATCCCACGAAATGGTATTATCAGGTACGAAATCGTACGAAATGGTATGATCTAGTACGAACTCAAAAAAATGGTACGAAATCGAACCATTTTATTCAATAAAGGCCATATCGTACGATTTGGTCCGAACTGGTACAAAATGGTATGAAATGGTACAAACAGGTACGAAATCGTACGAACTGGTACGAACTCGAAAAAATGGTATGAACTCGAACGAGTATGTACAATATGGGCCAAATCGTACGATTTCGTCTGAATTGGTAGGAAATCCCACGAAATGGTATTATCAGATACGAAATTGTACGTAATGGTATGAACTAGTACAAACTCAAACAAATTGTACGAAATCGAACCATTTTATTCAATTAGGGCCAAATCGTACGATTTGGTCCGAACTGGAACGAAATCAGACTGAATGGTGTGAAATGGTACAAACAGGTACGAAATTGTACGAACTGGTACGATCTCGTAAAAAATGGTACGAACTCGTACGAGTTTGTACAAAATGGGCCAAATCGTACGATTTGGTTCGAACTGGTACGAAATCACACGAAATGGTATGAAGTGGTACAAACAGGTACGAAATCGTACGAACTGGTACGAACTTGTACGAGTTGGTACAATATGGGACAAATCGTACCATCTGTTCCGAACTGGTACGAAATCACACAAAATGGTATGAATAGGTACGAAATGGTATGAACTACTATGAACTCAAAAAATGGTATGAAATCTTACCAGTTTATACAACAAGGGCCAAATCGTACGATTTTGTCCGAACTGGTATGAGTTTGTACAATATGGGCCAAATTGTACGATTTGCTCCGAATTGGTATGAAATCACACGAAATGGTATGAAATTGTACAAACATGTACGAAGTAGTACAAACTGGTACGAACTCGTACGAGTATGTACAATATGGGCCAAATCGTACGATTTGGTCCGAACTGGTACGAAATCACACGAAATGGTATGAAATTGTACAAGTAGGTACGAAATCGTACGAACTGGTACGAACTCGTACAAGTTTGTACAATATGGGCCAAATCGTACGATTTGGTCAGAACTGGTACGAAATCACACGAAATGGCACGAAATGGAACAAACAGGTACGAAATCGTACGAGCTCGTACGAGTATGTACAATATGGGCCAAATTGTACAATTTGGTCCGAACTGGTACGAAATTAAACGAAATGTTTTGAACAAGTACAAAATCGTACAAAATGGTGTGAACTAGTACGAACTCAAAAATATGGTACGAAATCGTACCAGTTTATACAATATTGGCCAAATCGTACGATTTTGTCCGAACTGGTATGAGTTTGTACAATATGGGCCAAATCGTACGATTTGCTCCGAATTGGTATGAAATCACACGAAATGGTATGAAATAGTACAAACAGGTACGTAATAGTACAGACTGGTACGAACTCGTACGAGTAAGTACAATATGGGCCAAATCGTACGATTTGGTCCGAACTGGTACGAAATCACACGAAATGGTACAAACACTGACGAAATAGTACGAACTCGTACGTGTATGTACAATATGGGCCAAATCGTACAATTTGGTCCGAACTGGTAGGAAATCACACGAGATTGTATGAACAAGTGCGAAATCGTACGAAATGGTATGAACTAGTACGATGTTGAAAAAATGGTACGAAATCGTACCAGTTTTTGCAACATGGGCCAGATCGTACGATTTGGTCCGAACTGGTACGAAATCATACGAAATGGTATGAAATGGTACAAACAGGTACGAAATCGTACGAACTGGTACGAACTCGAAAAAATGGTATGAACTCGTACGAGTATGTACAATATGGGCCAAATCGTACGATTTCGTCCGAATAGGTAGGAAATCCCACGAAATGGTATTATCAGGTACGAAATCGTACGAAATGGTTTGATCTAGTACGAACTCAAAAAAATGGTACGAAATCGAACCATTTTATTCAATAAGGGCCAAATCGTACGATTTGGTCCGAACTGGTACGAAATGGTATGAAATGGTACAAACAGGTACGAAATCGTACGAACTCGAAAAAATTGTATGAACTCGTACGAGTATGTACAATATGGGCCAAATCGTACGATTTCGTCTGAATTGGTAGGAAATCCCACGAAATGGTATTATCAGATACGAAATTGTACGTAATGGTATGAACTAGTACGAACTCAAACAAATGGTACGAAATCGAACCATTTTATTCCATAAGGGCAAAATCGTACGATTTGGTCCGAATTGGTACGAAATCAGACTGAATGGTGTGAAATGGTACAAACAGGTACGAAATTGTACGAACTGGTACGATCTCGTAAAAAATGGTACGAACTCGTACGAGTTTGTACAAAATGGGCCAAATCGTACGATTTGGTTCGAACTGGTACGAAATCACACGAAATGGTATGAAGTGGTACAAACAGGTACGAAATCGTACGAACTGGTACGAACTTGTACGAGTTGGTACAATATGGGACAAATCGTACCATCTGTTCCGAACTGGTACGAATTCACACAAAATAGTATGAATAGGTACGAAATGGTATGAACTACTACGAACTCAAAAAATGGTACGAAATCGTACCAGTTTATACAATAAGGGCCAAATCGTACGATTTGGTACGAACTGGTACGAAATCATACGAAATGTTATGAAATGGTACAAACAGGTACGAAATCGTACGAACTCGTACGAGTAAGTACAATATGGGCCAAATTGTACAATTTGGTCCGAACTGGTACGAAATGTTATGAACAAGTACAAAATCGTACGCAATGGTATGAACTAGTACGAACTCAAAAATATGGTACGAAATCGTACCAGTTTATACAATATGGGCCAAATCGTACGATTTTGTCCGAACTGGTATGAGTTTGTACAATATGGGCCAACTCGTACGATTTGCTCCGAATTGGTACGAAATCACACGAAATGGTACAAACACTGACGAAATAGTACGAACTCGTACGTGTATGTACAATATGGGCCAAATCGTACAATTTGGTCCGAACTGGTAGGAAATCACACGAGATTGTATGAACAAGTGCGAAATCGTACGAAATGGTATGAACTGGTACGATGTTGAAAAAATGGTACGAAATCGTACCAGTTTTTGCAACATGGGCCAGATCGTACGATTTGGTCCGAACTGGTACGAAATCCTTCGAAATGGTATGAAATGGCACAAACAGGTACGAAATCGTACGAACTGGTACGAACTCGGAAAAATGGTATGAACTCGTACGAGTATGTACAATATAGGCCAAATCGTACGATTTCGTCTGAATAGGTAGGAAATCCCACGAAATGGTATTATCAGGTACGAAATCGTACGAAATGGTATGATCTAGTACGAACTCAAAAAAATGGTACGAAATCGAACCATTTTATTCAATAAAGGCCAAATCGTACGATTTGGTCCGAACTGGTACGAAATGGTATGAAATGGTACAAACAGGTACGAAATTGTACGAACTGGTACGAACTCGAAAAAATGGTATGAACTCGAACGAGTATGTACAATATGGGCCAAATCGTACGATTTCGTCTGAATTGGTAGGAAATCCCACGAAATGGTATTATCAGATACGAAATTGTACGTAATGGTATGAACTAGTACGAACTCAAACAAATTGTACGAAATCGAACCATTTTATTCAATTAGGGCCAAATCGTACGATTTGGTCCGAACTGGAACGAAATCAGACTGAATGGTGTGAAATGGTACAAACAGGTACGAAATTGTACGAACTGGTACGATCTCGTAAAAAATGGTACGAACTCGTACGAGTTTGTACAAAATGGGTCAAATCGTACGATTTGGTTCGAACTGGTACGAAATCACACGAAATGGTATGAAATGGTACTGACAGGTACGAAATCGTACGAACTGGTACGAACTTGTACGAGTTGGTACAATATGGGACAAATCGTACCATCTGTTCCGAACTGGTACGAAATCACACAAAATGGTATGAATAGGTACGAAATGGTATGAACTACTATGAACTCAAAAAATGGTATGAAATCTTACCAGTTTATACAACAAGGGCCAAATCGTACGATTTTGTCCGAACTGGTATGAGTTTGTACAATATGGGCCAAATTGTACGATTTGCTCCGAATTGGTATGAAATCACACGAAATGGTATGAAATTGTACAAACATGTACGAAGTAGTACAAACTGGTACGAACTCGTATGAGTATGTACAATATGGGCCAAATCGTACGATTTGGTCCGAACTGGTACGAAATCACACGAAATGGTATGAAATTGTACAAGTAGGTACGAAATCGTACGAACTGGTACGAACTCGTACAAGTTTGTACAATATGGGCCAAATCGTACGATTTGGTCAGAACTGGTACGAAATTAAACGAAATGTTTTGAACAAGTACAAAATCGTACAAAATGGTGTGAACTAGTACGAACTCAAAAATATGGTACGAAATCGTACCAGTTTATACAATATTGGCCAAATCGTACGATTTTGTCCGAACTGGTATGAGTTTGTACAATATGGGCCAAATCGTACGATTTGCTCCGAATTGGTATGAAATCACACGAAATGGTATGAAATAGTACAAACAGGTACGTAATAGTACAGACTGGTACGAACTCGTACGAGTATGTACAATATGGGCCAAATCGTACGATTTGGTCCGAACTGGTACGAAATCACACGAAATGGTACAAACACTGACGAAATAGTACGAACTCGTACGTGTATGTACAATATGGGCCAAATCGTACAATTTGGTCCGAACTGGTAGGAAATCACACGAGATTGTATGAACAAGTGCGAAATCGTACGAAATGGTATGAACTAGTACGATGTTGAAAAAATGGTACGAAATCGTACCAGTTTTTGCAACATGGGCCAGATCGTACGATTTGGTCCGAACTGGTACGAAATCATACGAAATGGTATGAAATGGTACAAACAGGTACGAAATCGTACGAACTGGTATGAACTCGAAAAAATGGTATGAACTCGTACGAGTATATACAATATGGGCCAAATCGTACGATTTCGTCCGAATAGGTAGGAAATCCCACGAAATGGTATTATCAGGTACGAAATCGTACGAAATGGTATGATCTAGTACGAACTCAAAAAAATGGTACGAAATCGAACCATTTTATTCAATAACGGCCAAATCGTACGATTTGGTCCGAACTGGGACGAAATGGTATGAGATGGTACAAACAGGTACGAAATCGTACGAACTCGAAAAAATTGTATGAACTCGTACGAGTATGTACAATATGGGCCAAATCGTACGATTTCGTCTGAATTGGTAGGAAATCCCACGAAATGGTATTATCAGATACGAAATTGTACGTAATGGTATGAACTAGTACGAACTCAAACAAATGGTACGAAATCGAACCATTTTATTCAATAAGGGCCAAATCGTACGATTTGGTCCGAATTGGTACGAAATCAGACTGAATGGTGTGAAATGGTACAAACAGGTACGAAATTGTACGAACTGGTACGATCTCGTAAAAAATGGTACGAACTCGTACGAGTTTGTACAACATGGGCCAAATCGTACGATTTGGTTCGAACTGGTACGAAATCACACGAAATGGTATGAAGTGGTACAAACAGGTACGAAATCGTACGAACTTGTACGAGTTGGTACAATACGGGACAAATCGTACCATCTGTTCCGAACTGGTACGAAATCGCACAAAATGGTATGAATAGGTACGAAATGGTATGAACTACTATGAACTCAAAAAATGGTATGAAGTCGTACCAGTTTATACAATAAGGGCCAAATCGTACGATTTTGTCCGAACTGGTATGAGTTTGTACAATATGGGCCAAATTGTACGATTTGCTCCGAATTGGTATGAAATCACACGAAATGGTATGAAATTGTACAAACATGTACGAAGTAGTACAAACTGGTACGAACTCGTACGAGTATGTACAATATGGGCCAAATCGTACGATTTGGTCCGAACTGGTACGAAATCACACGAAATGGTGTGAAATTGTACAAGTAGGTACGAAATCGTACGAACTGGTACGAACTCGTACAAGTTTGTACAATATGGGCCAAATCGTACGATTTGGTCAGAACTGGTACGAAATCACACGAAATGGCACGAAATGGAACAAACAGGTACAAAATCGTACGAGCTCGTACGAGTATGTACAATATGGGCCAAATTGTACAATTTGGTCCGAACTGGTACGAAATTCAACGAAATGTTTTGAACAAGTACAAAATCGTACAAAATGGTGTGAACTTGTACGAACTCAAAAATATGGTACGAAATCGTACCAGTTAATACAATATTGGCCAAATCGTACGATTTTGTCCGAACTGGTATGAGTTTGTACAATATGGGCCAAATCGTACGATTTGCTCCGAATTGGTATGAAATCACATGAAATGGTATGAAATAGTACAAACAGGTACGTAATAGTACAGACCGGTACGAACTCGTCCGAGTATGTACAATATGGGCCAAATCGTACGATTTGGTCCGAACTGGTACGAAATCACACGAAATGGTACAAACACTGACGAAATAGTACGAACTCGTACGTGTATGTACAATATGGGCCAAATCGTACAATTTGGTCCGAACTGGTAGGAAATCACACGAGATTGTATGAACAAGTGCGAAATCGTACGAAATGGTCTGAACTAGTACGATGTTGAAAAAATGGTACGAAATCGTACCAGTTTTTGCAACATGGGCCAGATCGTACGATTTGGTCCGAACTGGTACGAAATCATACGAAATGGTATGAAATGGTACAAACAGGTACGAAATCGTACGAACTGGTACGAACTCGAAAAAAATGGTATGAACTCGTACGAGTATGTACAATATGGGCCAAATCGTACGATTTCGTCCGAATAGGTAGGAAATCCCACGAAATGGTATTATCAGGTACGAAATCGTACGAAATGGTATGATCTAGTACGAACTCAAAAAAATGGTACGAAATCGAACCATTTTATTCAATAACGGCCAAATCGTACGATTTGGTCCGAACTGGTACGAAATGGTATGAGATGGTACAAACAGGTACGAAATCGTACGAACTCGAAAAAATTGTATGAACTCGTACGAGTATGTACAATATGGGCCAAATCGTACGATTTCGTCTGAATTGGTAGGAAATCCCACGAAATGGTATTATCAGATACGAAATTGTACGTAATGGTATGAACTAGTACGAACTCAAACAAAATGGTACGAAATCGAACCATTTTATTCAATAAGGGCCAAATCGTACGATTTGGTCCGAATTGGTACGAAATCAGACTGAATGGTGTGAAATGGTACAAACAGGTACGAAATTGTACGAACTGGTACGATCTCGTAAAAAATGGTACGAACTCGTACGAGTTTGTACAAAATGGGCCAAATCGTACGATTTGGTTCGAACTGGTACGAAATCACACGAAATGGTATGAAGTGGTACAAACAGGTACGAAATCGTACGAACTGGTACGAACTTGTACGAGTTGGTACAATATGGGACAAATCGTACCATCTGTTCCGAACTGGTACGAAATCACACAAAATGGTATGAATAGGTACGAAATGGTATGAACTACTATGAACTCAAAAAATGGTATGAAGTCGTACCAGTTTATACAATAAGGGCCAAATCGTACGATTTTGTCCGAACTGGTATGAGTTTGTACAATATGGGCCAAATTGTACGATTTGCTCCGAATTGGTATGAAATCACACGAAATGGTATGAAATTGTACAAACATGTACGAAGTAGTACAAACTGGTACGAACTCGTACGAGTATGTACAATATGGGCCAAATCGTACGATTTGGTCCGAACTGGTACGAAATCACACGAAATGGTATGAAATTGTACAAGTAGGTACGAAATCGTACGAACTGGTACGAACTCGTACAAGTTTGTACAATATGGGCCAAATCGTACGATTTGGTCAGAACTGGTACGAAATCACACGAAATGGCACGAAATGGAACAAACATGATGACAGACTAGGTGTGGAATTTGGCCATTTGCTTGATTTTCGGTTTATAATCAGGTTGCAACTTATATTTTTTGTATTTTTGATATAAAATGGATAACAAAATGAAAAGGAATGAAAGGAATTTCGTGGCTTTGGTGCTAGTGAGATTAGGGAACAGATTAAAAAGAACAACAAAACTCAAATGCAATAGATAATCTACAATTCAAAGAACTGAGTTTCTTTATAGTTCTTTTTTTACGAATAAGTGAAGAAGATGGGTGATTGAGGCAGGGGCGCCACCTTGTCTAATCCAAGACTAGGATAAGCCTATGAGTGAGGATCGCCACAAGAAACCTGGTTTCTCGATAAGATCAGATAATGGTTCAATCCAGAACCAAAGAGCAAAAGCTGTCAATTTCACACAAAGTGATTTTTGACTAAAATTCTTCTTCCCTTCTATTGATTTTGATGAAAACATATATAGGAAAGAACATTAGGATCTGATGTGCTACAAGAAAGAGAAAGTTTACAATAATGAGCATTAGTGTTCCTTGAATATGTAACTCCTTCTTTTATTTGCTTTGTTTTCTCATAATGCCTTGCTTGAATTTGTAACTCCTTCTTTAAATTGCCTTGTCTTTTCTTTATGACTTGGAGTTTAAAAAACCAAAAGACTCCCTAGCATCCAAAGCTGATTATTCTTCAATAAGAAAGTGACATTGCACCCATTTCAATCCTAATTTTCGTTCTCCACTATGCATGCTTCAACACACACTTTAAATCAACATAAAACACACCAAACAATAGCAAAGACCAAGCTGGCAGCCTATACTACAAGCAGCCCATGCTCCACACATAAAAAGAACACTCAACCAAATAAAATAAACTTAAGTGTTGGGCCTAATTAAATCAAAGTTCTGCCCACACATTTTATTACAAATTAAAATAAAATTAGAGCAATTAAAATTGGACAGCAAGCCCATGGTAGGTTGTCATCATTCTCTCCTTCTTCGAGAAAATTCGACCTCGAATTTCTTACTCCAATACCTCCAGGGTCAAAAACAAGTCTAAAGAACTCATCACATGCAACTTTCACAATGGGGAAATTTCCATGTCCATTGGAAGGCTTTGAGTGATATACTTCCTCTTGAGTTTCTTGGACATAATAATTATTTTTCTGAAACTCATAATTTTCCTCCACTCGTGAAGTATATTCTCCTTCTTTCACTTTGTTATCTTCATGACATAAAGAAGAAATGTTAGGCAATTGAATATTAGAATAATCCCAATACTTGACCACACAAACCAATTTAGAAGAAGGTATTAGTATAGTAGTTTGCCATGACTTCCCAATGTCTTTCTTTTGAAATTCAATGGAAGCACTACATTGTTCCTCTGGAAGCACTTGTGGATTTGTCTTCTTGCAAGGTTCTTCTTTTGGAATGTCATCCACAACCTTCTTAATATTAATATCATCAAAATCAGGAAAAATGTTAGGATTATAACAGTATTCTATAACAACATCTTTATCCTCTATTTCTTTTTCTTTTTCTTTTTCACTATTTTCTTTTTCTTTTTCATTCTTTTCTTTTTCACATTTTTCTCTCAATTTTTTTTGATCATCTCTCGCCTCATTTGGACTCAAAGAAGCCAATACAATACGTTTTCCATGATGAACAAAATGATACTTGTTGGTACGCCCTTCATGATTGGCATTTTTATCAAATTGCCAAGGCCTTCCCAACAAGAGATGGGTAGCCTCCATAGGAACTACATCACAAACAGCCACATCCTCATATTTACCAATTGAAAAAGAAATTTCTACTTGTGCATCAACAATCATCTCAATATCATTAACAAGCCATTGAAGCTTATATGGTTTGGGATGTGGTTTAATTTCTAGCTGGAGTTTGGAAACTAACCTTGTGCTGGCAAAATTGGTACAACTCCCACCATCAATAATAAGGGAACATACCTTTCCTTGTATGAGACATCTTGATTGAAAGATATTCTCTCTTTGAGTTTTATCCTCCTCCTTCACAAAATTTCCCAACAAACTCCTCACCAAGAGTAGTTCACCACTAGGAATTTCTTCTTCATTCATTTTCTTTAAGAACTCAAGCAATAAAAATGGTAAAGAAAACCTGACATTTCTTGACCAAAGGTCCAAATCGAACCTTGCTCTGATTACCAAATGATGACAGACTAGGTGTGGAATTTGGCCATTTGCTTGATTTTCGGTTTATAATCAGGTTGCAACTTATATTTTTGTATTTTTGATATTAAATGGATAACAAAATGAAAAGGAATGAAAGGAATTTCGTGGCTTTGGTGCTAGTGAGATTAGGGAACAGATTAAAAAGAACAACAAAACTCAAATGCAATAGATAATCTACAATTCAAAGAACTGAGTTTCTTTATAGTTCTTTTTTTTACGAATAAGTGAAGAAGATGGGTGATTGAGGCAGGGGCGCCACCTTGTCTAATCCAAGACTAGGATAAGCCTATGAGTGAGGATCGCCACAAGAAACCTGGTTTCTCGATAAGATCAGATAATGGTTCAATCCAGAACCAAAGAGCAAAAGCTCTCAATTTCACACAAAGTGATTTTTGACTAAAATTCTTCTTCCCTTCTATTGATTTTGATGAAAACATATATAGGAAAGAACATTAGGATCTGATGTGCTACAAGAAAGAGAAAGTTTACAATAATGAGCATTAGTGTTCCTTGAATATGTAACTCCTTCTTTTATTTGCTTTGTTTTCTCATAATGCCTTGCTTGAATTTGTAACTCCTTCTTTAAATTGCCTTGTCTTTTCTTTATGACTTGGAGTTTAAAAAACCAAAAGACTCCCTAGCATCCAAAGCTGATTATTCTTCAATAAGAAAGTGACATTGCACCCATTTCAATCCTAATTTTCGTTCTCCACTATGCATGCTTCAACACACACTTTAAATCAACATAAAACACACCAAACAATAGCAAAGACCAAGCTGGCAGCCTATACTACAAGCAGCCCATGCTCCACACATAAAAAGAACACTCAACCAAATAAAATAAACTTAAGTGTTGGGCCTAATTAAATCAAAGTTCTGCCCACACATTTTATTACAAATCAAAATAAAATTAGAGCAATTAAAATTGGACAGCAAGCCCATGGTAGGTTGTCATCAAAACAGGTACGAAATCGTACGAGCTCGTACGAGTATGTACAATATGGGCCAAATTGTACAATTTGGTCCGAACTGGTACGAAATTAAACGAAATGTTTTGAACAAGTACAAAATCGTACAAAATGGTGTGAACTAGTACGAACTCAAAAATATGGTACGAAATCGTACCAGTTAATACAATATTGGCCAAATCGTACGATTTTGTCCGAACTGGTATGAGTTTGTACAATATGGGCCAAATCGTACGATTTGCTCCGAATTGGTATGAAATCACACGAAATGGTATGAAATAGTACAAACAGGTACGTAATAGTACAGACCGGTACGAACTCGTACGAGTATGTACAATATGGGCCAAATCGTACGATTTGGTCCGAACTGGTACGAAATCACACGAAATGGTATGAAGTGGTACAAACAGGTACGAAATCGTACGAACTGGTACGAACTTGTACGAGTTGGTACAATATGGGACAAATCGTACCATCTGTTCCGAACTGGTACTAAATCACACAAAATGGTATGAATAGGTACGAAATGGTATGAACTACTATGAACTCAAAAAATGGTACGAAGTCGTACCAGTTTATACAATAAGGGCCAAATCATACGATTTTGTCCGAACTGGTATGAGTTTGTACAATATGGGCCAAATTGTACGATTTGCTCCGAATTGGTATGAAATCACACGAAATGGTATGAAATTGTACAAACATGTACGAAGTAGTACAAACTGGTACGAACTCGTACGAGTATGTACAATATGGGCCAAATCGTACGATTTGGTCCGAACTGGTACGAAATCACACGAAATGGTATGAAATTGTACAAGTAGGTACGAAATCGTACGAACTGGTACGAACTCGTACAAGTTTGTACAATATGGGCCAAATCGTACGATTTGGTCAGAACTGGTACGAAATCACACGAAATGGCACGAAATGGAACAAACAGGTACAAAATCGTACGAGCTCGTACGAGTATGTACAATATGGGCCAAATTGTACAATTTGGTACGAACTGGTACGAAATTAAACGAAATGTTTTGAACAAGTACAAAATCGTACAAAATGGTGTGAACTAGTACGAACTCAAAAATATGGTACGAAATCGTACCAGTTAATACAATATTGGCCAAATCGTACGATTTTGTCCGAACTGGTATGAGTTTGTACAATATGGGCCAAATCGTACGATTTGCTCCGAATTGGTATGAAATCACACGAAATGGTATGAAATAGTACAAACAGGTACGTAATAGTACAGACCGGTACGAACTCGTACGAGTATGTACAATATGGGCCAAATCGTACGATTTGGTCCGAACTGGTACGAAATCACACGAAATGGTACAAACACTGACGAAATAGTACGAACTCGTACGTGTATGTACAATATGGGCCAAATCGTACAATTTGGTCCGAACTGGTAGGAAATCACACGAGATTGTATGAACAAGTGCGAAATCGTACGAAATGGTATGAACTAGTACGATGTTGAAAAAATGGTACGAAATCGTACCAGTTTTTGCAACATGGGCCAGATCGTACGATTTGGTCCGAACTGGTACGAAATCATACGAAATGGTATGAAATGGTACAAACAGGTACGAAATCGTACGAACTGGTACGAACTCGAAAAAATGGTATGAACTCGTACGAGTATGTACAATATGGGCCAAATCGTACGATTTCGTCCGAATAGGTAGGAAATCCCACGAAATGGTATTATCAGGTACGAAATCGTACGAAATGGTATGATCTAGTACGAACTCAAAAAAATGGTACGAAATCGAACCATTTTATTCAATAACGGCCAAATCGTACGATTTGGTCCGAACTGGTACGAAATGGTATGAGATGGTACAAACAGGTACGAAATCGTACGAACTCGAAAAAATTGTATGAACTCGTACGAGTATGTACAATATGGGCCAAATCGTACGATTTCGTCTGAATTGGTAGGAAATCCCACGAAATGGTATTATCAGATACGAAATTGTACGTAATGTGATGAGGACATAGAGCATCAGGATGCCTTGCAAAGCTTAGGAGGTCCAATAACTAGAGCAAGGGCAAGGAGAGTCCAAGAAAGTCTAGTCCAGTTCATCACCAAGGCAAATTCAAATGAGGGCAAGGAAGTAATTGCACCAAAAACCATGCTTGTCATACAAGCTATGGAGAAGGCGCTAGTTGCATGACTTAAAAGGAGTTTCTATTTTAATTGAATAAAATTGCATGTGACCAATTGATATATTTGGGAACCATGCACTTAGTTAATTTATTTTTGGTGTGTTTAATCCACTTCAAGTGGTGTAGGAGTCACATACTCCAAGTGTGGAGATAGAGTCAATAATTGTTGGAATCAAAGAAAGGCATTCATGACAATCAAAGCCAAGGAGTTACAAGACAATAGGATTAATTCTCCAACATCTCATCAAAGGCACATTAAGGAGAGAGGAGTTACAAGACAATGGAATTTATTCTACAACATCTCATTATTAGTGCATCAAAGAGTGTAATTTCCATTAATATGTGTTTGTGTAACAACTCCTAGACTTGAATTGCTTGTAATTACTTGTAATTGAGTTTTATTACACTAGCTTAGGATTCCTATTAGCTAATTTCGAAATTAGCATAGGCTTAGGGTATTGTAATAGCTTTTGGTCTTCTTTCTTTGTAACAACAAGCACTCTCTTATTACAAATAGAGAGTGTAAGTGTAGCTGAAGTTTTTAACAAAGATTTTAACAACATTTTGAGTTCATACTCTCTAGGTTCTGGATTGGACCAAACTTTGATCATATCAAGAACTCCTTTTCTTGTGGTGATCCTCACATTCATAGGCTTATCCTAGTCTTGGATTAGACAAGGTGGCGCCCCTTTCCTTTCATTCCATTTCTTTCACCAAATTCACACCAATTGTTAACTAGTGTGAGCATAAGCCCTACTTTACAAAGACCACGAAAATTTCAAGTTTCCTTTTCCATTTTCTTCCATCCTAAACCCAAAAATACAAAAACATAAGAAACAACCAGACTTTCTATTGAAAATCAAAGAAATGACCAATTTCACCACAAGGTGGTCATCATTTGGTAATCAGAGCAAGGTTCTAGTTTGTTCAACAATTTCAAGCTTTGTGTATTATTTTCTTTGCTTTTGAGTCAAAAAAAAAAGTATATCAAAAAAAAAAAAAAAAAAAAAACAAATTCTGGTTGTTTGTCTTCCCTAGCCTAAATTTTCCTTTCTTCTTCTAATCCTTTAAACTTTGTTTTCCAAGACTTTGTTTTTCCTTCCAAAGCTTTTTGTGTGTGTGGATTATTATTTGAAATTGTTTTCTTTGTTTTGATCATTTT
This sequence comes from Astragalus membranaceus, assembly GCA_039519185.1. NCBI lineage: Eukaryota > Viridiplantae > Streptophyta > Magnoliopsida > Fabales > Fabaceae > Astragalus > Astragalus membranaceus. Next base: position 103,258,640 of record CM076849.1, read on the forward strand.
TCTGGTTTCTTTAAAGAACTGTGAGAGTTATGGATGCTCAAAATCGTTTACTTTTTGATGCCCTCACGGCAAAAATGAGAGAACTTTTGAAAGAGGAAGTGGAAGGTATACAGGAGAGAATTGATCAATTAGAAAATAGACAAAATAATAGTGATGAGGAGGGTCGGAGGAGAAGACGTGATGAACCTAGAGAAGATAGGTTGGGTGGTATAAAAATTAAAGTACCACAGTTTGTTGGGAAAAATGATGCTGATGTGTATTTGGAATGGGAGACCAAAATTGAACAAATTTTTTCCTGTAGCAATTACACTGATCTTCAAAAAGTGCAGGTTGCTTCTATTGAATTTACAGATTATGCTTTGGTGTGGTGGGACCAATTGACGAAGGAGAGGAGAAGGCACGATGAGCCAGCCATTGCCACATGGGAGGAGATGAAGAGGCTCATGAGGAAGAGATTCATTCCATCATACTACAACAGAGAGTTGCACAACAAATTACAGCGACTCACCCAAGGCAACAAAAGTGTTGATGAGTACTATAAGGAGATGGAGGTGGCGAAAATTAGAGCAAATGTGGAGGAAAATGAAGAAGCAACCATGGCCAGATTCTTGCATGGTCTAAATCGTGATATTAGTGACATAGTGGAACTACAACACTATGTTCAAATAGACGATTTGGTTCATCAAGCCACAAAAATAGAACAACAACTCAAGAGGAAGGGCCAAATAAGAAGAAGCTCAACTACTTCCAATTCTCAAAATTGGAAGAGCAGTGTTAAGAGTGAAGGAAGTTCATCATCCAAAGAAACCACGGCTGACCCAAAAGGTAAAAACACTACAACTAGTCCTTCTCAAGTTGTTTCAACTAATCGGGTTGTCAAGTGTTTCAAGTGCCAAGGATTAGGACACATAGCTTCACAGTGTCCTACCAAAAGAGTTATGCTTTTAGAGGAGGTTACAGAGGAGGATGAAAGGGATGAAGAGTATGAAGGGGATTTGGAGGAGGAGGAGACCCAAATGCCTAGTGGAGAGTTACTTATGATGAGAAGGTTGTTGGAGGTCGTTGTAAAGGAGGAGGATACAACACAAAGGGAGAACATATTTCACTCAAGGTGCCTCGTACAAGGCAAGGTATGTTCCCTTATTATTGATGGTGGGAGTTGTACCAATGTTGCTAGCACAAGGTTGGTTTCTAAGCTTCAACTAGAAACTAAACCACATCCCAAACCATATAGACTTCAATGGCTTGTCAATGATATTGAAATGATTGTTGATAAGATAGTAGAAATTTCTTTTTCAATTGGTGTGTATGAGGATGTGGCTGTTTGTGATGTAGTTCATATGGAGGCTAGCCATCTCTTGTTGGGAAGGCCTTGGCAATTTGATAAAAATGCCAATCATGAAGGGCGTACCAACAAGTACTCTTTTGTTCATCGTGGAAAACGTATTGTATTGGCTCCTTTGAGTCCAAGTGAGGTGAGAGATGATCAAAAAGTATTGAGAGAAAAATATGAAAAAGAAAAAGAAAAAGAAAAAGAAAAAGAAAAAGAACAAAAGATCGCCAAAGAAAAAGAGAGAAAAAAGAGTGCAAAAAAAAATATTGATGAAAAAAAAGAAAGTTTGATGGCGACAAAAGGGGAGGTTAAAAGTGCTATTCTTGCAAGTCAGCCCCTATATTTGCTTTTTAGCAAAGAGGTGGCTTTGCTAGAAAATTTATCTAACACTCAAGAAATGCCAAGTTGCATAAATTCTCTTTTGCAGGAATTTGAGGAATTGTTCCCTAAAGAGGTACCAAGTGGGTTACCACCTTTGAGAGGGATTGAGCACCACATTGACCTCGTTCCAGGGGCCGCTTTGCCTAATAGGCCAGCCTACCGGAGCAACCCACAACAAACACAAGAGATACAAAAACAAGTGGCTGAGTTGGTAAGTAAAGGTTGGGTAAGAGAAAGCTTAAGCCCTTGTGCTGTCCCTGTTATTTTAGTTCCAAAAAAAGATGGTAGTTGGAGAATGTGCACTGATTGTAGGGCTGTTAACAATATCACCGTCAAGTATAGGCACCCAATACCTAGGTTAGATGACTTGCTTGATGAATTGTTTGGTGCATGTTTATTTTCCAAAATTGATTTGAAAAGTGGATATCATCAAATTAGGATAAAAGAAGGGGATGAGTGGAAAACTGCTTTCAAAACTAAATATGGTTTATATGAATGGTTAGTTATGCCTTTTGGCTTAACTAATGCACCTAGCACTTTCATGAGATTAATGAACCATGTTTTGAGGGAATTTTTGGGAAAATTTGTTGTTGTATATTTTGATGATATCTTGATATATAGCAAAAATTTAGAGGACCATTGCATTCATCTAAGGGCTGTTTTAAATGTGCTAAGAAAAGAAATCTTATTTGCAAACTTGGAAAAATGTGTTTTTTGCACGGATCAAGTTGTTTTCCTAGGTTTTGTCATAAGCTCTCAAGGAGTACATGTGGATGAAGCAAAGGTGAAGGCAATCCAAGAGTGGCCAACGCCCAAAAGTGTGACTGAGGTAAGAAGTTTTCATGGTTTAGCAAGTTTCTATAGGAGGTTTGTCAAGGACTTTAGTACTATTGCTGCACCTCTTAATGAAATTGTTAAAAAAGAAATCGGTTTTAAATGGGGTGAGAAACAAGAACAAGCTTTTTCTATCCTTAAAGAAAAGCTCACCCAAGCACCAATTCTAGCATTGCCTAATTTTTTAAAATCTTTTGAAATTGAGTGTGATGCTTCCAATGTGGGAATTGGGGCTGTTTTGATGCAAGAAGGTCATCCAATTGCTTATTTTAGTGAGAAATTAAAAGGGGCTGCCCTAAATTACTCAACTTATGATAAGGAATTGTATGCCTTAGTAAGGGCATTGCAAACATGGCAACATTACTTGCTGCCCAAAGAATTTGTCATTCATAGTGATCATGAGTCCTTGAAGTATCTAAAAGGACAAGGTAAGTTGAACAAGAGGCATGCTAAATGGGTCGAATTTTTGGAGCAATTTCCTTATGTGATTAAGCATAAGAAGGGTAAAGCCAATGTTGTGGCTGATGCATTGTCAAGAAGGTACGCCTTACTCTCTACCCTTGAAACTAAAATTTTTGGTCTTGAACACATTAAGGAATTGTATCAGCATGATCTTGATTTTTCTGTTAAATATGCTGGATGTGTGCATGCTGCCCATAATGGATTTTTTAGGCACAATGATTATTTGTTTAAAGAAAAAAGGTTGTGTGTGCCAAAAGGATCCATTAGAGAGCTCTTAGTCAAAGAGGCGCATGAGGGGGGCTTAATGGGACATTTTGGTGTTCCTAAAACTTTGGAAATTTTGAAAGAGCATTTTTATTGGCCTCACATGAAAGTTGATGTGCAAAAATATTGTGAAAGATGCATTGTTTGCAAGAGGGCCAAATCCAAAGTTATGCCCCATGGCTTATATACTCCATTGCCTGTTCCTGAATACCCTTGGATTGACCTTTCCGTGGACTTTGTCTTAGGCTTACCTAGAACAAAGAATGGGAAAGACTCTATTTTTGTTGTTGTGGACAGGTTCTCAAAGATGGCGCATTTTATTCCATGCAAAAAGGCAGATGATGCTTGCCATGTTGCTGACTTGTTTTTCAAAGAAGTGGTGCGCCTACATGGCTTACCAAAAAGCATAGTGTCCGACCGAGACACTAAATTTTTAAGCCACTTCTGGAGGACTTTGTGGGGTAAGGTGGGAACTAAGTTACTATTCTCTACAACTTGTCATCCTCAAACTGATGGGCAAACTGAGGTAGTAAACCGAACTCTCTCTACTCTTTTAAGGGCTGTGCTTTCAAAGAACTTGAAAATGTGGGAAACATGGCTGCCACATGTTGAATTTGCTTATAATAGGGTTGTCCATAGTACCACAAATCACTCACCATTTGAGATTGTGTATGGTTATAATCCTTTAACTCCTCTTGATCTTTTACCATTACCTAACACATCTCTTTTGAAGCATAAAGATGGCAAGGCCAAAGCTGAATTTGTTAGGAATTTGCATGAGAAAATCAAAATGCAAATTGAAAAGAAAAATGAGGGCTATGCCAAAAATGCCAATAAAGGGCGCAAACAAGTTATCTTTGAACCCGGGGATTGGGTTTGGGTTCATATGAGGAAAGAAAGGTTTCCAACACAGAGGAAATCCAAACTAATGCCTAGGGGTGATGGTCCTTTTCAAGTGGTTGCCAAAGTGAATAATAATGCATATAAAGTGGACCTACCCGGTGAGTATGGTGTTAGTGCCACTTTTAATGTTGCTGACTTATCTCCTTTTGATGCAGGAGATGAAGATTTCAATTCGAGGTCGAATTCTTCTCAAGAGGGAGGGAATGATGAGGACATAGAGCATCAAGATGCCTTGCAAAGCTTAGGAGGTCCAATAACTAGAGCAAGGGCAAGGAGAGTCCAAGAAAGTCTAGTCCAGTTCATCACCAAGGCAAATTCAAATGAGGGCAAGGAAGTAATTGCACCAAAAACCATGCTTGTCATACAAGCTATGGAGAAGGCGCTAGTTGCATGACTTAAAAGGAGTTTCTATTTTAATTGAATAAAATTGCATGTGACCAATTGATATATTTGGGAACCATGCACTTAGTTAATTTATTTTTGGTGTGTTTAATCCACTTCAAGTGGTGTAGGAGTCACATACTCCAAGTGTGGAGATAGAGTCAATAATTGTTGGAATCAAAGAAAGGCATTCATGACAATCAAAGCCAAGGAGTTACAAGACAATAGGATTAATTCTCCAACATCTCATCAAAGGCACATTAAGGAGAGAGGAGTTACAAGACAATGGAATTTATTCTACAACATCTCATTATTAGTGCATCAAAGAGTGTAATTTCCATTAATATGTGTTTGTGTAACAACTCCTAGACTTGAATTGCTTGTAATTACTTGTAATTGAGTTTTATTACACTAGCTTAGGATTCCTATTAGCTAATTTCGAAATTAGCATAGGCTTAGGGTATTGTAATAGCTTTTGGTCTTCTTTCTTTGTAACAACAAGCACTCTCTTATTACAAATAGAGAGTGTAAGTGTAGCTGAAGTTTTTAACAAAGATTTTAACAACATTTTGAGTTCATACTCTCTAGGTTCTGGATTGGACCAAACTTTGATCATATCAAGAACTCCTTTTCTTGTGGTGATCCTCACATTCATAGGCTTATCCTAGTCTTGGATTAGACAAGGTGGCGCCCCTTTCCTTTCATTCCATTTCTTTCACCAAATTCAAACCAATTGTTAACTAGTGTGAGCATAAGCCCTACTTTACAAAGACCACGAAAATTTCAAGTTTCCTTTTCCATTTTCTTCCATCCTAAACCCAAAAATACAAAAACATAAGAAACAACCAGACTTTCTATTGAAAATCAAAGAAATGACCAATTTCACCACAAGGTGGTCATCATAATGGTATGAACTAGTACGAACTCAAACAAAATGGTACGAAATCGAACCATTTTATTCAATAAGGGCCAAATCGTACGATTTGGTCCGAATTGGTACGAAATCAGACTGAATGGTGCGAAATGGTACAAACAGGTACGAAATTGTACGAACTGGTACGATCTCGTAAAAAATGGTACGAACTCGTACGAGTTTGTACAAAATGGGCCAAATCGTACGATTTGGTTCGAACTGGTACGAAATCACACGAAATGGTATGAAGTGGTACAAACAGGTACGAAATCGTACGAACTGGTACGAACTTGTACGAGTTGGTACAATATGGGACAAATCGTACCATCTGTTCCGAACTGGTACGAAATCACACAAAATGGTATGAATAGGTACGAAATGGTATGAACAACTATGAACTCAAAAAATGGTATGAAGTCGTACCAGTTTATACAATAAGGGCCAAATCGTACGATTTTGTCCGAACTGGTATGAGTTTGTACAATATGGGCCAAATTGTACGATTTGCTCCGAATTGGTATGAAATCACACGAAATGGTATGAAATTGTACAAACATGTACGAAGTAGTACAAACTGGTACGAACTCGTACGAGTATGTACAATATGGGCCAAATCGTACGATTTGGTCCGAACTGGTACGAAATCACACGAAATGGTATGAAATTGTACAAGTAGGTACGAAATCGTACGAACTGGTACGAACTCGTACAAGTTTGTACAATATGGGCCAAATCGTACGATTTGGTCAGAACTGGTACGAAATCACACGAAATGGCACGAAATGGAACAAACAGGTACGAAATCGTACGAGCTCGTACGAGTATGTACAATATGGGCCAAATTGTACAATTTGGTCCGAACTGGTACGAAATTAAACGAAATGTTTTGAACAAGTACAAAATCGTACAAAATGGTGTGAACTAGTACGAACTCAAAAATATGGTACGAAATCGTACCAGTTAATACAATATTGGCCAAATCGTACGATTTTGTCCGAACTGGTATGAGTTTGTACAATATGGGCCAAATCGTACGATTTGCTCCGAATTGGTATGAAATCACACGAAATGGTATGAAATAGTACAAACAGGTACGTAATAGTACAGACCGGTACGAACTCGTACGAGTATGTACAATATGGGCCAAATCGTACGATTTGGTCCGAACTGGTACGAAATCACACGAAATGGTATGAAGTGGTACAAACAGGTACGAAATCGTACGAACTGGTACGAACTTGTACGAGTTGGTACAATATGGGACAAATCGTACCATCTGTTCCGAACTGGTACGAAATCACACAAAATGGTATGAATAGGTACGAAATGGTATGAACTACTATGAACTCAAAAAATGGTATGAAGTCGTACCAGTTTATACAATAAGGGCCAAATCGTACGATTTTGTCCGAACTGGTATGAGTTTGTACAATATGGGCCAAATTGTACGATTTGCTCCGAATTGGTATGAAATCACACGAAATGGTATGAAATTGTACAAACATGTACGAAGTAGTACAAACTGGTACGAACTCGTACGAGTATGTACAATATGGGCCAAATCGTACGATTTGGTCCGAACTGGTACGAAATCACACGAAATGGTATGAAATTGTACAAGTAGGTACGAAATCGTACGAACTGGTACGAACTCGTACAAGTTTGTACAATATGGGCCAAATCGTACGATTTGGTCAGAACTGGTACGAAATCACACGAAATGGCACGAAATGGAACAAACAGGTACGAAATCGTACGAGCTCGTACGAGTATGTACAATATGGGCCAAATTGTACAATTTGGTCCGAACTGGTACGAAATTAAACGAAATGTTTTGAACAAGTACAAAATCGTACAAAATGGTGTGAACTAGTACGAACTCAAAAATATGGTACGAAATCGTACCAGTTAATACAATATTGGCCAAATCGTACGATTTTGTCCGAACTGGTATGAGTTTGTACAATATGGGCCAAATCGTACGATTTGCTCCGAATTGGTATGAAATCACACGAAATGGTATGAAATAGTACAAACAGGTACGTAATAGTACAGACCGGTACGAACTCGTACGAGTATGTACAATATGGGCCAAATCGTACGATTTGGTCCGAACTGGTACGAAATCACACGAAATGGTACAAACACTGACGAAATAGTACGAACTCGTACGTGTATGTACAATATGGGCCAAATCGTACAATTTGGTCCGAACTGGTAGGAAATCACACGAGATTGTATGAACAAGTGCGAAATCGTACGAAATGGTATGAACTAGTACGATGTTGAAAAAATGGTACGAAATCGTACCAGTTTTTGCAACATGGGCCAGATCGTACGATTTGGTCCGAACTGGTACGAAATCATACGAAATGGTATGAAATGGTACAAACAGGTACGAAATCGTACGAACTGGTACGAACTCGAAAAAATGGTATGAACTCGTACGAGTATGTACAATATGGGCCAAATCGTACGATTTCGTCCGAATAGGTAGGAAATCCCACGAAATGGTATTATCAGGTACGAAATCGTACGAAATGGTATGATCTAGTACGAACTCAAAAAAATGGTACGAAATCGAACCATTTTATTCAATAACGGCCAAATCGTACGATTTGGTCCGAACTGGTACGAAATGGTATGAGATGGTACAAACAGGTACGAAATCGTACGAACTCGAAAAAATTGTATGAACTCGTACGAGTATGTACAATATGAGCCAAATCGTACGATTTCGTCTGAATTGGTAGGAAATCCCACGAAATGGTATTATCAGATACGAAATTGTACGTAATGGTATGAACTAGTACGAACTCAAACAAAATGGTACGAAATCGAACCATTTTATTCAATAAGGGCCAAATCGTACGATTTGGTCCGAATTGGTACGAAATCAGACTGAATGGTGTGAAATGGTACAAACAGGTACGAAATTGTACGAACTGGTACGATCTCGTAAAAAATGGTACGAACTCGTACGAGTTTGTACAAAATGGGCCAAATCGTACGATTTGGTTCGAACTGGTACGAAATCACACGAAATGGTATGAAGTGGTACAAACAGGTACGAAATCGTACGAACTGGTACGAACTTGTACGAGTTGGTACAATATGGGACAAATCGTACCATCTGTTCCGAACTGGTACGAAATCACACAAAATGGTATGAATAGGTACGAAATGGTATGAACTACTATGAACTGAAAAAATGGTATGAAGTCGTACCAGTTTATACAATAAGGGCCAAATCGTACGATTTTGTCCGAACTGGTATGAGTTTGTACAATATGGGCCAAATTGTACGATTTGCTCCGAATTGGTATGAAATCACACGAAATGGTATGAAATTGTACAAACATGTACGAAGTAGTACAAACTGGTACGAACTCGTACGAGTATGTACAATATGGGCCAAATCGTACGATTTGGTCCGAACTGGTACGAAATCACACGAAATGGTATGAAATTGTACCAGTAGGTACGAAATCGTACGAACTGGTACGAACTCGTACAAGTTTGTACAATATGGGCCAAATCGTACGATTTGGTCAGAACTGGTACGAAATCACACGAAATGGCACGAAATGGAACAAACAGGTACGAAATCGTACGAGCTCGTACGAGTATGTACAATATGGGCCAAATTGTACAATTTGGTCCGAACTGGTACGAAATTAAACGAAATGTTTTGAACAAGTACAAAATCGTACAAAATGGTGTGAACTAGTACGAACTCAAAAATATGGTACGAAATCGTACCAGTTAATACAATATTGGCCAAATCGTACGATTTTGTCCGAACTGGTATGAGTTTGTACAATATGGGCCAAATCGTACGATTTGCTCCGAATTGGTATGAAATCACACGAAATGGTATGAAATAGTACAAACAGGTACGTAATAGTACAGACCGGTACGAACTCGTACGAGTATGTACAATATGGGCCAAATCGTACGATTTGGTCCGAACTGGTACGAAATCACACGAAATGGTACAAACACTGACGAAATAGTACGAACTCGTACGTGTATGTACAATATGGGCCAAATCGTACAATTTGGTCCGAACTGGTAGGAAATCACACGAGATTGTATGAACAAGTGCGAAATCGTACGAAATGGTATGAACTAGTACGATGTTGAAAAAATGGTACGAAATCGTACCAGTTTTTGCAACATGGGCCAGATCGTACGATTTGGTCCGAACTGGTACGAAATCATACGAAATGGTATGAAATGGTACAAACAGGTACGAAATCGTACGAACTGGTACGAACTCGAAAAAATGGTATGAACTCGTACGAGTATGTACAATATGGGCCAAATCGTACGATTTCGTCCGAATAGGTAGGAAATCCCACGAAATGGTATTATCAGGTACGAAATCGTACGAAATGGTATGATCTAGTACGAACTCAAAAAAATGGTACGAAATCGAACCATTTTATTCAATAACGGCCAAATCGTACGATTTGGTCCGAACTGGTACGAAATGGTATGAGATGGTACAAACAGGTACGAAATCGTACGAACTCGAAAAAATTGTATGAACTCGTACGAGTATGTACAATATGGGCCAAATCGTACGATTTCGTCTGAATTGGTAGGAAATCCCACGAAATGGTATTATCAGATACGAAATTGTACGTAATGGTATGAACTAGTACGAACTCAAACAAAATGGTACGAAATCGAACCATTTTATTCAATAAGGGCCAAATCGTACGATTTGGTCCGAATTGGTACGAAATCAGACTGAATGGTGTGAAATGGTACAAACAGGTACGAAATTGTACGAACTGGTACGATCTCGTAAAAAATGGTACGAACTCGTACGAGTTTGTACAAAATGGGCCAAATCGTACGATTTGGTTCGAACTGGTACGAAATCACACGAAATGGTATGAAGTGGTACAAACAGGTACGAAATCGTACGAACTGGTACGAACTTGTACGAGTTGGTACAATATGGGACAAATCGTACCATCTGTTCCGAACTGGTACGAAATCACACAAAATGGTATGAATAGGTACGAAATGGTATGAACTACTATGAACTGAAAAAATGGTATGAAGTCGTACCAGTTTATACAATAAGGGCCAAATCGTACGATTTTGTCCGAACTGGTATGAGTTTGTACAATATGGGCCAAATTGTACGATTTGCTCCGAATTGGTATGAAATCACACGAAATGGTATGAAATTGTACAAACATGTACGAAGTAGTACAAACTGGTACGAACTCGTACGAGTATGTACAATATGGGCCAAATCGTACGATTTGGTCCGAACTGGTACGAAATCACACGAAATGGTATGAAATTGTACCAGTAGGTACGAAATCGTACGAACTGGTACGAACTCGTACAAGTTTGTACAATATGGGCCAAATCGTACGATTTGGTCAGAACTGGTACGAAATCACACGAAATGGCACGAAATGGAACAAACAGGTACGAAATCGTACGAGCTCGTACGAGTATGTACAATATGGGCCAAATTGTACAATTTGGTCCGAACTGGTACGAAATTAAACGAAATGTTTTGAACAAGTACAAAATCGTACAAAATGGTGTGAACTAGTACGAACTCAAAAATATGGTACGAAATCGTACCAGTTAATACAATATTGGCCAAATCGTACGATTTTGTCCGAACTGGTATGAGTTTGTACAATATGGGCCAAATCGTACGATTTGCTCCGAATTGGTATGAAATCACACGAAATGGTATGAAATAGTACAAACAGGTACGTAATAGTACAGACCGGTACGAACTCGTACGAGTATGTACAATATGGGCCAAATCGTACGATTTGGTCCGAACTGGTACGAAATCACACGAAATGGTACAAACACTGACGAAATAGTACGAACTCGTACGTGTATGTACAATATGGGCCAAATCGTACAATTTGGTCCGAACTGGTAGGAAATCACACGAGATTGTATGAACAAGTGCGAAATCGTACGAAATGGTATGAACTAGTACGATGTTGAAAAAATGGTACGAAATCGTACCAGTTTTTGCAACATGGGCCAGATCGTACGATTTGGTCCGAACTGGTACGAAATCATACGAAATGGTATGAAATGGTACAAACAGGTACGAAATCGTACGAACTGGTACGAACTCGAAAAAATGGTATGAACTCGTACGAGTATGTACAATATGGGCCAAATCGTACGATTTCGTCCGAATAGGTAGGAAATCCCACGAAATGGTATTATCAGGTACGAAATCGTACGAAATGGTATGATCTAGTACGAACTCAAAAAAATGGTACGAAATCGAACCATTTTATTCAATAACGGCCAAATCGTACGATTTGGTCCGAACTGGTACGAAATGGTATGAGATGGTACAAACAGGTACGAAATCGTACGAACTCGAAAAAATTGTATGAACTCGTACGAGTATGTACAATATGGGCCAAATCGTACGATTTCGTCTGAATTGGTAGGAAATCCCACGAAATGGTATTATCAGATACGAAATTGTACGTAATGGTATGAACTAGTACGAACTCAAACAAAATGGTACGAAATCGAACCATTTTATTCAATAAGGGCCAAATCGTACGATTTGGTCCGAATTGGTACGAAATCAGACTGAATGGTGTGAAATGGTACAAACAGGTACGAAATTGTACGAACTGGTACGATCTCGTAAAAAATGGTACGAACTCGTACGAGTTTGTACAAAATGGGCCAAATCGTACGATTTGGTTCGAACTGGTACGAAATCACACGAAATGGTATGAAGTGGTACAAACAGGTACGAAATCGTACGAACTGGTACGAACTTGTACGAGTTGGTACAATATGGGACAAATCGTACCATCTGTTCCGAACTGGTACGAAATCACACAAAATGGTATGAATAGGTACGAAATGGTATGAACTACTATGAACTCAAAAAATGGTATGAAGTCGTACCAGTTTATACAATAAGGGCCAAATCGTACGATTTTGTCCGAACTGGTATGAGTTTGTACAATATGGGCCAAATTGTACGATTTGCTCCGAATTGGTATGAAATCACACGAAATGGTATGAAATTGTACAAACATGTACGAAGTAGTACAAACTGGTACGAACTCGTACGAGTATGTACAATATGGGCCAAATCGTACGATTTGGTCCGAACTGGTACGAAATCACACGAAATGGTATGAAATTGTACAAGTAGGTACGAAATCGTACGAACTGGTACGAACTCGTACAAGTTTGTACAATATGGGCCAAATCGTACGATTTGGTCAGAACTGGTACGAAATCACACGAAATGGCACGAAATGGAACAAACAGGTACGAAATCGTACGAGCTCGTACGAGTATGTACAATATGGGCCAAATTGTACAATTTGGTCCGAACTGGTACGAAATTAAACGAAATGTTTTGAACAAGTACAAAATCGTACAAAATGGTGTGAACTAGTACGAACTCAAAAATATGGTACGAAATCGTACCAGTTTATACAATATTGGCCAAATCGTACGATTTTGTCCGAACTGGTATGAGTTTGTACAATATGGGCCAAATCGTACGATTTGCTCCGAATTGGTATGAAATCACACGAAATGGTATGAAATAGTACAAACAGGTACGTAATAGTACAGACCTGGTACGAACTCGTACGAGTATGTACAATATGGGCCAAATCGTACGATTTGGTCCGAACTGGTACGAAATCACACGAAATGGTACAAACACTGACGAAATAGTACGAACTCGTACGTGTATGTACAATATGGGCCAAATCGTACAATTTGGTCCGAACTGGTAGGAAATCACACGAGATTGTATGAACAAGTGCGAAATCGTACGAAATGGTATGAACTAGTACGATGTTGAAAAAATGGTACGAAATCGTACCAGTTTTTGCAACATGGGCCAGATCGTACGATTTGGTCCGAACTGGTACGAAATCATACGAAATGGTATGAAATGGTACAAACAGGTACGAAATCGTACGAACTGGTACGAACTCGAAAAAATGGTATGAACTCGTACGAGTATGTACAATATGGGCCAAATCGTACGATTTCGTCCGAATAGGTAGGAAATCCCACGAAATGGTATTATCAGGTACGAAATCGTACGAAATGGTATGATCTAGTACGAACTCAAAAAAATGGTACGAAATCGAACCATTTTATTCAATAACGGCCAAATCGTACGATTTGGTCCGAACTGGTACGAAATGGTATGAGATGGTACAAACAGGTACGAAATCGTACGAACTCGAAAAAATTGTATGAACTCGTACGAGTATGTACAATATGGGCCAAATCGTACGATTTCGTCTGAATTGGTAGGAAATCCCACGAAATGGTATTATCAGATACGAAATTGTACGTAATGGTATGAACTAGTACGAACTCAAACAAATGGTACGAAATCGAACCATTTTATTCAATAAGGGCCAAATCGTACGATTTGGTCCGAATTGGTACGAAATCAGACTGAATGGTGTGAAATGGTACAAACAGGTACGAAATTGTACGAACTGGTACGATCTCGTAAAAAATGGTACGAACTCGTACGAGTTTGTACAAAATGGGCCAAATCGTACGATTTGGTTCGAACTGGTACGAAATCACACGAAATGGTATGAAGTGGTACAAACAGGTACGAAATCGTACGAACTGGTACGAACTTGTACGAGTTGGTACAATATGGGACAAATCGTACCATCTGTTCCGAACTGGTACGAAATCACACAAAATGGTATGAATAGGTACGAAATGGTATGAACTACTATGAACTCAAAAAATGGTATGAAATCGTACCAGTTTATACAATAAGGGCCAAATCGTACGATTTTGTCCGAACTGGTATGAGTTTGTACAATATGGGCCAAATTGTACGATTTGCTCCGAATTGGTATGAAATCACACGAAATGGTATGAAATTGTACAAACATGTACGAAGTAGTACAAACTGGTACGAACTCGTACGAGTATGTACAATATGGGCCAAATCGTACGATTTGGTCCGAACTGGTACGAAATCACACGAAATGGTATGAAATTGTACAAGTAGGTACGAAATCGTACGAACTGGTACGAACTCGTACAAGTTTGTACAATATGGGCCAAATCGTACGATTTGGTCAGAACTGGTACGAAATCACACGAAATGGCACGAAATGGAACAAACAGGTACGAAATCGTACGAGCTCGTACGAGTATGTACAATATGGGCCAAATTGTACAATTTGGTCCGAACTGGTACGAAATTAAACGAAATGTTTTGAACAAGTACAAAATCGTACAAAATGGTGTGAACTAGTACGAACTCAAAAATATGGTACGAAATCGTACCAGTTTATACAATATTGGCCAAATCGTACGATTTTGTCCGAACTGGTATGAGTTTGTACAATATGGGCCAAATCGTACGATTTGCTCCGAATTGGTATGAAATCACACGAAATGGTATGAAATAGTACAAACAGGTACGTAATAGTACAGACTGGTACGAACTCGTACGAGTATGTACAATATGGGCCAAATCGTACGATTTGGTCCGAACTGGTACGAAATCACACGAAATGGTACAAACACTGACGAAATAGTACGAACTCGTACGTGTATGTACAATATGGGCCAAATCGTACAATTTGGTCCGAACTGGTAGGAAATCACACGAGATTGTATGAACAAGTGCGAAATCGTACGAAATGGTATGAACTAGTACGATGTTGAAAAAATGGTACGAAATCGTACCAGTTTTTGCAACATGGGCCAGATCGTACGATTTGGTCCGAACTGGTACGAAATCATACGAAATGGTATGAAATGGTACAAACAGGTACGAAATCGTACGAACTGGTACGAACTCGAAAAAATGGTATGAACTCGTACGAGTATGTACAATATGGGCCAAATCGTACGATTTCGTCCGAATAGGTAGGAAATCCCACGAAATGGTATTATCAGGTACGAAATCGTACGAAATGGTATGATCTAGTACGAACTCAAAAAAATGGTACGAAATCGAACCATTTTATTCAATAAGGGCCAAATCGTACGATTTGGTCCGAACTGGTACGAAATGGTATGAAATGGTACAAACAGGTACGAAATCGTACGAACTCGAAAAAATTGTATGAACTCGTACGAGTATGTACAATATGGGCCAAATCGTACGATTTCGTCTGAATTGGTAGGAAATCCCACGAAATGGTATTATCAGATACGAAATTGTACGTAATGGTATGAACTAGTACGAACTCAAACAAATGGTACGAAATCGAACCATTTTATTCAATAAGGGCCAAATCGTACGATTTGGTCCGAATTGGTACGAAATCAGACTTAATGGTGTGAAATGGTACAAACAGGTACGAAATTGTACGAACTGGTACGATCTCGTAAAAAATGGTACGAACTCGTACGAGTTTGTACAAAATGGGCCAAATCGTACGATTTGGTTCGAACTGGTACGAAATCACACGAAATGGTATGAAGTGGTACAAACAGGTACGAAATCGTACGAACTGGTACGAACTTGTACGAGTTGGTACAATATGGGACAAATCGTACCATCTGTTCCGAACTGGTACGAAATCACACAAAATGGTATGAATAGGTACGAAATGGTATGAACTACTATGAACTCAAAAAATGGTATGAAATCGTACCAGTTTATACAATAAGGGCCAAATCGTACGATTTTGTCCGAACTGGTATGAGTTTGTACAATATGGGCCAAATTGTACGATTTGCTCCGAATTGGTATGAAATCACACGAAATGGTATGAAATTGTACAAACATGTACGAAGTAGTACAAACTGGTACGAACTCGTACGAGTATGTACAATATGGGCCAAATCGTTCGATTTGGTCCGAACTGGTACGAAATCACACGAAATGGTACAAACACTGACGAAATAGTACGAACTCGTACGTGTATGTACAATATGGGCCAAATCGTACAATTTGGTCCGAACTGGTAGGAAATCACACGAGATTGTATGAACAAGTGCGAAATCGTACGAAATGGTATGAACTAGTACGATGTTGAAAAAATGGTACGAAATCGTACCAGTTTTTGCAACATGGGCCAGATCGTACGATTTGGTCTGAACTGGTACGAAATCATACGAAATGGTATGAAATGGTACAAACAGGTACGAAATCGTACGAACTGGTACGAACTCGAAAAAATGGTATGAACTCGTACGAGTATGTACAATATGGGCCAAATCGTACGATTTCGTCCGAATAGGTAGGAAATCCCACGAAATGGTATTATCAGGTACGAAATCGTACGAAATGGTATGATCTAGTACGAACTCAAAAAAATGGTACGAAATCGAACCGTTTTATTCAATAAGGGCCAAATCGTACGATTTGGTCCGAACTGGTACGAAATGGTATGAAATGGTACAAACAGGTACGAAATCGTACGAACTCGAAAAAATTGTATGAACTCGTACGAGTATGTACAATATGGGCCAAATCGTACGATTTCGTCTGAATTGGTAGGAAATCCCACGAAATGGTATTATCAGATACGAAATTGTACGTAATGGTATGAACTAGTACGAACTCAAACAAATGGTACGAAATCGAACCATTTTATTCAATAAGGGCCAAATCGTACGATTTGGTCCGAATTGGTACGAAATCAGACTGAATGGTGTGAAATGGTACAAACAGGTACGAAATTGTACGAACTGGTACGATCTCGTAAAAAATGGTACGAACTCGTACGAGTTTGTACAAAATGGGCCAAATCGTACGATTTGGTTCGAACTGGTACGAAATCACACGAAATGGTATGAAGTGGTACAAACAGGTACGAAATCGTACGAACTGGTACGAACTTGTACGAGTTGGTACAATATGGGACAAATCGTACCATCTGTTCCGAACTGGTACGAAATCACACAAAATGGTATGAATAGGTACGAAATGGTATGAACTACTACGAACTCAAAAAATGGTACGAAATCGTACCAGTTTATACAATAAGGGCCAAATCGTACGATTTGGTACGAACTGGTACGAAATCATACGAAATGTTATGAAATGGTACAAACAGGTACGAAATCGTACGAACTCGTACGAGTATGTACAATATGGGCCAAATTGTACAATTTGGTCCGAACTGGTACGAAATGTTATGAACATGTACAAAATCGTACGCAATGGTATGAACTACTACGAACTCAAAAAATGGTACGAAATCGTACCAGTTTATACAATAAGGGCCAAATCGTACGATTTGGTACGAACTGGTACGAAATCATACGAAATGTTATGAAATGGTACAAACAGGTACGAAATCGTACGAACTCGTACGAGTATGTACAATATGGGCCAAATTGTACAATTTGGTCCGAACTGGTACGAAATGTTATGAACAAGTACAAAATCGTACGCAATGGTATGAACTAGTACGAACTCAAAAATATGGTACGAAATTGTACCAGATTATACAATATGGGCCAAATCGTACGATTTTGTCCGAACTGGTATGAGTTTGTACAATATGGGCCAACTCGTACGATTTGCTCCGAATTGGTACGAAATCACACGAAATGGTACAAACACTGACGAAATAGTACGAACTCGTACGTGTATGTACAATATGGGCCAAATCGTACAATTTGGTCCGAACTGGTAGGAAATCACACGAGATTGTATGAACAAGTGCGAAATCGTACGAAATGGTATGAACTAGTACGATGTTGAAAAAATGGTACGAAATCGTACCAGTTTTTGCAACATGGGCCAGATCGTACGATTTGGTCTGAACTGGTACGAAATCATGCGAAATGGTATGAAATGGTACAAACAGGTACGAAATCGTACGAACTGGTACGAACTCGGAAAAATGGTATGAACTCGTACGAGTATGTACAATATAGGCCAAATCGTACGATTTCGTCCGAATAGGTAGGAAATCCCACGAAATGGTATTATCAGGTACGAAATCGTACGAAATGGTATTATCTAGTACGAACTCAAAAAAATGGTACGAAATCGAACCATTTTATTCAATAAGGGCCAAATCGTACGATTTGGTCCGAACTGGTACGAAATGGTATGAAATGGTACAAACAGGTACGAAATCGTACGAACTCGAAAAAATTGTATGAACTCGTACGAGTATGTACAATATGGGCCAAATCGTACGATTTCGTCTGAATTGGTAGGAACTCCCACGAAATGGTATTATCAGATACGAAATTGTACGTAATGGTATGAACTAGTACGAACTCAAACAAATGGTACGAAATCGAACCATTTTATTCAATAAGGGCCAAATCGTACGATTTGGTCCGAATTGGTACGAAATCAGACTGAATGGTGTGAAATGGTACAAACAGGTACGAAATTGTACGAACTGGTACGATCTCGTAAAAAATGGTACGAACTCGTACGAGTTTGTACAAAATGGGCCAAATCGTACGATTTGGTTCGAACTGGTACGAAATCACACGAAATGGTATGAAGTGGTACAAACAGGTACGAAATCGTACGAACTGGTACGAACTTGTACGAGTTGGTACAATATGGGACAAATCGTACCATCTGTTCCGAACTGGTACGAAATCACACAAAATGGTATGAATAGGTACGAAATGGTATGAACTACTATGAACTCAAAAAATGGTATGAAATCGTACCAGTTTATACAATAAGGGCCAAATCGTACGATTTTGTCCGAACTGGTATGAGTTTGTACAATATGGGCCAAATTGTACGATTTGCTCCGAATTGGTATGAAATCACACGAAATGGTATGAAATTGTACAAACATGTACGAAGTAGTACAAACTGGTACGAACTCGTACGAGTATGTACAATATGGGCCAAATCGTACGATTTGGTCCGAACTGGTACGAAATCACACGAAATGGTATGAAATTGTACAAGTAGGTACGAAATCGTACGAACTGGTACGAACTCGTACAAGTTTGTACAATATGGGCCAAATCGTACGATTTGGTCAGAACTGGTACGAAATCACACGAAATGGCACGAAATGGAACAAACAGGTACGAAATCGTACGAGCTCGTACGAGTATGTACAATATGGGCCAAATTGTACAATTTGGTCCGAACTGGTACGAAATTAAACGAAATGTTTTGAACAAGTACAAAATCGTACAAAATGGTGTGAACTAGTACGAACTCAAAAATATGGTACGAAATCGTACCAGTTTATACAATATTGGCCAAATCGTACGATTTTGTCCGAACTGGTATGAGTTTGTACAATATGGGCCAAATCGTACGATTTGCTCCGAATTGGTATGAAATCACACGAAATGGTATGAAATAGTACAAACAGGTACGTAATAGTACAGACTGGTACGAACTCGTACGAGTATGTACAATATGGGCCAAATCGTACGATTTGGTCCGAACTGGTACGAAATCACACGAAATGGTACAAACACTGACGAAATAGTACGAACTCGTACGTGTATGTACAATATGGGCCAAATCGTACAATTTGGTCCGAACTGGTAGGAAATCACACGAGATTGTATGAACAAGTGAGAAATCGTATGAAATGGTATGAACTAGTACGATGTTGAAAAAATGGTACGAAATCGTACCAGTTTTTGCAACATGGGCCAGATCGTACGATTTGGTCCGAACTGGTACGAAATCATACGAAATGGTATGAAATGGTACAAACAGGTACGAAATCGTACGAACTCGAAAAAATGGTATGAACTCGTACGAGTATGTACAATATGGGCCAAATCGTACGATTTCGTCCGAATAGGTAGGAAATCCCACGAAATGGTATTATCAGGTACGAAATCGTACGAAATGGTATGATCTAGTACGAACTCAAAAAAATGGTACGAAATCGAACCATTTTATTCAATAAGGGCCAAATCGTACGATTTGGTCCGAACTGGTACGAAATGGTATGAAATGGTACAAACAGGTACGAAATCGTACGAACTCGAAAAAATTGTATGAACTCGTACGAGTATGTACAATATGGGCCAAATCGTACGATTTCGTCTGAATTGGTAGGAAATCCCACGAAATGGTATTATCAGATACGAAATTGTACGTAATGGTATGAACTAGTACGAACTCAAACAAATGGTACGAAATCGAACCATTTTATTCAATAAGGGCCAAATCGTACGATTTGGTCCGAATTGGTACGAAATCAGACTGAATGGTGTGAAATGGTACAAACAGGTACGAAATTGTACGAACTGGTACGATCTCGTAAAAAATGGTACGAACTCGTACGAGTTTGTACAAAATGGGCCAAATCGTACGATTTGGTTCGAACTGGTACGAAATCACACGAAATGGTATGAAGTGGTACAAACAGGTACGAAATCGTACGAACTGGTACGAACTTGTACGAGTTGGTACAATATGGGACAAATCGTACCATCTGTTCCGAACTGGTACGAAATCACACAAAATGGTATGAATAGGTACGAAATGGTATGAACTACTATGAACTCAAAAAATGGTATGAAATCGTACCAGTTTATACAATAAGGGCCAAATCGTACGATTTTGTCCGAACTGGTATGAGTTTGTACAATATGGGCCAAATTGTACGATTTGCTCCAGAATTGGTATGAAATCACACGAAATGGTATGAAATTGTACAAACATGTACGAAGTAGTACAAACTGGTACGAACTCGTACGAGTATGTACAATATGGGCCAAATCGTACGATTTGGTCCGAACTGGTACGAAATCACACGAAATGGTATGAAATTGTACAAGTAGGTACGAAATCGTACGAACTGGTACGAACTCGTACAAGTTTGTACAATATGGGCCAAATCGTACGATTTGGTCAGAACTGGTACGAAATCACACGAAATGGCACGAAATGGAACAAACAGGTACGAAATCGTACGAGCTCGTACGAGTATGTACAATATGGGCCAAATTGTACAATTTGGTCCGAACTGGTACGAAATTAAACGAAATGTTTTGAACAAGTACAAAATCGTACAAAATGGTGTGAACTAGTACGAACTCAAAAATATGGTACGAAATCGTACCAGTTTATACAATATTGGCCAAATCGTACGATTTTGTCCGAACTGGTATGAGTTTGTACAATATGGGCCAAATCGTACGATTTGCTCCGAATTGGTATGAAATCACACGAAATGGTATGAAATAGTACAAACAGGTACGTAATAGTACAGACTGGTACGAACTCGTACGAGTATGTACAATATGGGCCAAATCGTACGATTTGGTCCGAACTGGTACGAAATCACACGAAATGGTACAAACACTGACGAAATAGTACGAACTCGTACGTGTATGTACAATATGGGCCAAATCGTACAATTTGGTCCGAACTGGTAGGAAATCACACGAGATTGTATGAACAAGTGCGAAATCGTACGAAATGGTATGAACTAGTACGATGTTGAAAAAATGGTACGAAATCGTACCAGTTTTTGCAACATGGGCCAGATCGTACGATTTGGTCCGAACTGGTACGAAATCATACGAAATGGTATGAAATGGTACAAACAGGTACGAAATCGTACGAACTGGTACGAACTCGAAAAAATGGTATGAACTCGTACGAGTATGTACAATATGGGCCAAATCGTACGATTTCGTCCGAATAGGTAGGAAATCCCACGAAATGGTATTATCAGGTACGAAATCGTACGAAATGGTATGATCTAGTACGAACTCAAAAAAATGGTACGAAATCGAACCATTTTATTCAATAAGGGCCAAATCGTACGATTTGGTCCGAACTGGTACGAAATGGTATGAAATGGTACAAACAGGTACGAAATCGTACGAACTCGAAAAAATTGTATGAACTCGTACGAGTATGTACAATATGGGCCAAATCGTACGATTTCGTCTGAATTGGTAGGAAATCCCACGAAATGGTATTATCAGATACGAAATTGTACGTAATGGTATGAACTAGTACGAACTCAAACAAATGGTACGAAATCGAACCATTTTATTCAATAAGGGCCAAATCGTACGATTTGGTCCGAATTGGTACGAAATCAGACTGAATGGTGTGAAATGGTACAAACAGGTACGAAATTGTACGAACTGGTACGATCTCGTAAAAAATGGTACGAACTCGTACGAGTTTGTACAAAATGGGCCAAATCGTACGATTTGGTTCGAACTGGTACGAAATCACACGAAATGGTATGAAGTGGTACAAACAGGTACGAAATCGTACGAACTGGTACGAACTTGTACGAGTTGGTACAATATGGGACAAATCGTACCATCTGTTCCGAACTGGTACGAAATCACACAAAATGGTATGAATAGGTACGAAATGGTATGAACTACTATGAACTCAAAAAATGGTATGAAATCGTACCAGTTTATACAATAAGGGCCAAATCGTACGATTTTGTCCGAACTGGTATGAGTTTGTACAATATGGGCCAAATTGTACGATTTGCTCCGAATTGGTATGAAATCACACGAAATGGTATGAAATTGTACAAACATGTACGAAGTAGTACAAACTGGTACGAACTCGTACGAGTATGTACAATATGGGCCAAATCGTACGATTTGGTCCGAACTGGTACGAAATCACACGAAATGGTATGAAATTGTACAAGTAGGTACGAAATCGTACGAACTGGTACGAACTCGTACAAGTTTGTACAATATGGGCCAAATCGTACGATTTGGTCAGAACTGGTACGAAATCACACGAAATGGCACGAAATGGAACAAACAGGTACGAAATCGTACGAGCTCGTACGAGTATGTACAATATGGGCCAAATTGTACAATTTGGTCCGAACTGGTACGAAATTAAACGAAATGTTTTGAACAAGTACAAAATCGTACAAAATGGTGTGAACTAGTACGAACTCAAAAATATGGTACGAAATCGTACCAGTTTATACAATATTGGCCAAATCGTACGATTTTGTCCGAACTGGTATGAGTTTGTACAATATGGGCCAAATCGTACGATTTGCTCCGAATTGGTATGAAATCACACGAAATGGTATGAAATAGTACAAACAGGTACGTAATAGTACAGACTGGTACGAACTCGTACGAGTATGTACAATATGGGCCAAATCGTACGATTTGGTCCGAACTGGTACGAAATCACACGAAATGGTACAAACACTGACGAAATAGTACGAACTCGTACGTGTATGTACAATATGGGCCAAATCGTACAATTTGGTCCGAACTGGTAGGAAATCACACGAGATTGTATGAACAAGTGCGAAATCGTACGAAATGGTATGAACTAGTACGATGTTGAAAAAATGGTACGAAATCGTACCAGTTTTTGCAACATGGGCCAGATCGTACGATTTGGTCCGAACTGGTACGAAATCATACGAAATGGTATGAAATGGTACAAACAGGTACGAAATCGTACGAACTGGTACGAACTCGAAAAAATGGTATGAACTCGTACGAGTATGTACAATATGGGCCAAATCGTACGATTTCGTCCGAATAGGTAGGAAATCCCACGAAATGGTATTATCAGGTACGAAATCGTACGAAATGGTATGATCTAGTACGAACTCAAAAAAATGGTACGAAATCGAACCATTTTATTCAATAACGGGCCAAATCGTACGATTTGGTCCGAACTGGTACGAAATGGTATGAAATGGTACAAACAGGTACGAAATCGTACGAACTCGAAAAAATTGTATGAACTCGTACGAGTATGTACAATATGGGCCAAATCGTACGATTTCGTCTGAATTGGTAGGAAATCCCACGAAATGGTATTATCAGATACGAAATTGTACGTAATGGTATGAACTAGTACGAACTCAAACAAATGGTACGAAATCGAACCATTTTATTCAATAAGGGCCAAATCGTACGATTTGGTCCGAATTGGTACGAAATCAGACTGAATGGTGTGAAATGGTACAAACAGGTACGAAATTGTACGAACTGGTACGATCTCGTAAAAAATGGTACGAACTCGTACGAGTTTGTACAAAATGGGCCAAATCGTACGATTTGGTTCGAACTGGTACGAAATCACACGAAATGGTATGAAGTGGTACAAACAGGTACGAAATCGTACGAACTGGTACGAACTTGTACGAGTTGGTACAATATGGGACAAATCGTACCATCTGTTCCGAACTGGTACGAAATCACACAAAATGGTATGAATAGGTACGAAATGGTATGAACTACTATGAACTCAAAAAATGGTATGAAATCGTACCAGTTTATACAATAAGGGCCAAATCGTACGATTTTGTCCGAACTGGTATGAGTTTGTACAATATGGGCCAAATTGTACGATTTGCTCCGAATTGGTATGAAATCACACGAAATGGTATGAAATTGTACAAACATGTACGAAGTAGTACAAACTGGTACGAACTCGTACGAGTATGTACAATATGGGCCAAATCGTACGATTTGGTCCGAACTGGTACGAAATCACACGAAATGGTATGAAATTGTACAAGTAGGTACGAAATCGTACGAACTGGTACGAACTCGTACAAGTTTGTACAATATGGGCCAAATCGTACGATTTGGTCAGAACTGGTACGAAATCACACGAAATGGCACGAAATGGAACAAACAGGTACGAAATCGTACGAGCTCGTACGAGTATGTACAATATGGGCCAAATTGTACAATTTGGTCCGAACTGGTACGAAATTAAACGAAATGTTTTGAACAAGTACAAAATCGTACAAAATGGTGTGAACTAGTACGAACTCAAAAATATGGTACGAAATCGTACCAGTTTATACAATATTGGCCAAATCGTACGATTTTGTCCGAACTGGTATGAGTTTGTACAATATGGGCCAAATCGTACGATTTGCTCCGAATTGGTATGAAATCACACGAAATGGTATGAAATAGTACAAACAGGTACGTAATAGTACAGACTGGTACGAACTCGTACGAGTATGTACAATATGGGCCAAATCGTACGATTTGGTCCGAACTGGTACGAAATCACACGAAATGGTACAAACACTGACGAAATAGTACGAACTCGTACGTGTATGTACAATATGGGCCAAATCGTACAATTTGGTCCGAACTGGTAGGAAATCACACGAGATTGTATGAACAAGTGCGAAATCGTACGAAATGGTATGAACTAGTACGATGTTGAAAAAATGGTACGAAATCGTACCAGTTTTTGCAACATGGGCCAGATCGTACGATTTGGTCCGAACTGGTACGAAATCATACGAAATGGTATGAAATGGTACAAACAGGTACGAAATCGTACGAACTGGTACGAACTCGAAAAAATGGTATGAACTCGTACGAGTATGTACAATATGGGCCAAATCGTACGATTTCGTCCGAATAGGTAGGAAATCCCACGAAATGGTATTATCAGGTACGAAATCGTACGAAATGGTATGATCTAGTACGAACTCAAAAAAATGGTACGAAATCGAACCATTTTATTCAATAAGGGCCAAATCGTACGATTTGGTCCGAACTGGTACGAAATGGTATGAAATGGTACAAACAGGTACGAAATCGTACGAACTCGAAAAAATTGTATGAACTCGTACGAGTATGTACAATATGGGCCAAATCGTACGATTTCGTCTGAATTGGTAGGAAATCCCACGAAATGGTATTATCAGATACGAAATTGTACGTAATGGTATGAACTAGTACGAACTCAAACAAATGGTACGAAATCGAACCATTTTATTCAATAAGGGCCAAATCGTACGATTTGGTCCGAATTGGTACGAAATCAGACTGAATGGTGTGAAATGGTACAAACAGGTACGAAATTGTACGAACTGGTACGATCTCGTAAAAAATGGTACGAACTCGTACGAGTTTGTACAAAATGGGCCAAATCGTACGATTTGGTTCGAACTGGTACGAAATCACACGAAATGGTATGAAGTGGTACAAACAGGTACGAAATCGTACGAACTGGTACGAACTTGTACGAGTTGGTACAATATGGGACAAATCGTACCATCTGTTCCGAACTGGTACGAAATCACACAAAATGGTATGAATAGGTACGAAATGGTATGAACTACTATGAACTCAAAAAATGGTATGAAATCGTACCAGTTTATACAATAAGGGCCAAATCGTACGATTTTGTCCGAACTGGTATGAGTTTGTACAATATGGGCCAAATTGTACGATTTGCTCCGAATTGGTATGAAATCACACGAAATGGTATGAAATTGTACAAACATGTACGAAGTAGTACAAACTGGTACGAACTCGTACGAGTATGTACAATATGGGCCAAATCGTACGATTTGGTCCGAACTGGTACGAAATCACACGAAATGGTATGAAATTGTACAAGTAGGTACGAAATCGTACGAACTGGTACGAACTCGTACAAGTTTGTACAATATGGGCCAAATCGTACGATTTGGTCAGAACTGATACGAAATCACACGAAATGGCACGAAATGGAACAAACAGGTACGAAATCGTACGAGCTCGTACGAGTATGTACAATATGGGCCAAATTGTACAATTTGGTCCGAACTGGTACGAAATTAAACGAAATGTTTTGAACAAGTACAAAATCGTACAAAATGGTGTGAACTAGTACGAACTCAAAAATATGGTACGAAATCGTACCAGTTTATACAATATTGGCCAAATCGTACGATTTTGTCCGAACTGGTATGAGTTTGTACAATATGGGCCAAATCGTACGATTTGCTCCGAATTGGTATGAAATCACACGAAATGGTATGAAATAGTACAAACAGGTACGTAATAGTACAGACTGGTACGAACTCGTACGAGTATGTACAATATGGGCCAAATCGTACGATTTGGTCCGAACTGGTACGAAATCACACGAAATGGTACAAACACTGACGAAATAGTACGAACTCGTACGTGTATGTACAATATGGGCCAAATAGTACAATTTGGTCCGAACTGGTAGGAAATCACACGAGATTGTATGAACAAGTGCGAAATCGTACGAAATGGTATGAACTAGTACCATGTTGAAAAAATGGTACGAAATCGTACCAGTTTTTGCAACATGGGCCAGATCGTACGATTTGGTCCGAACTGGTACGAAATCATACGAAATGGTATGAAATGGTACAAACAGGTACGAAATCGTACGAACTGGTACGAACTCGAAAAAATGGTATGAACTCGTACGAGTATGTACAATATGGGCCAAATCGTACGATTTCGTCCGAATAGGTAGGAAATCCCACGAAATGGTATTATCAGGTACGAAATCGTACGAAATGGTATGATCTAGTACGAACTCAAAAAAATGGTACGAAATCGAACCATTTTATTCAATAAGGGCCAAATCGTACGATTTGGTCCGAACTTGTACGAAATGGTATGAAATGGTACAAACAGGTACGAAATCGTACGAACTCGAAAAAATTGTATGAACTCGTACGAGTATGTACAATATGGGCCAAATCGTACGATTTCGTCTGAATTGGTAGGAAATCCCACGAAATGGTATTATCAGATACGAAATTGTACGTAATGGTATGAACTAGTAAGAACTCAAACAAATGGTACGAAATCGAACCATTTTATTCAATAAGGGCCAAATCGTACGATTTGGTCCGAATTGGTACGAAATCAGACTGAATGGTGTGAAATGGTACAACCAGGTACGAAATTGTACGAACTGGTACGATCTCGTAAAAAATGGTACGAACTCGTACGAGTTTGTACAAAATGGGCCAAATCGTACGATTTGGTTCGAACTGGTACGAAATCACACGAAATGGTATGAAGTGGTACAAACAGGTACGAAATCGTACGAACTGGTACGAACTTGTACGAGTTGGTACAATATGGGACAAATCGTACCATCTGTTCCGAACTGGTACGAAATCACACAAAATGGTATGAATAGGTACGAAATGGTATGAACTACTATGAACTCAAAAAATGGTATGAAATCGTACCAGTTTCTACAATAAGGGCCAAATCGTACGATTTTGTCCGAACTGGTATGAGTTTGTACAATATGGGCCAAATTGTACGATTTGCTCCTGAATTGGTATGAAATCACACGAAATGGTATGAAATTGTACAAACATGTACGAAGTAGTACAAACTGGTACGAACTCGTACGAGTATGTACAATATGGGCCAAATCGTACGATTTGGTCCGAACTGGTACGAAATCACACGAAATGGTATGAAATTGTACAAGTAGGTACGAAATCGTACGAACTGGTACGAACTCGTACAAGTTTGTACAATATGGGCCAAATCGTACGATTTGGTCAGAACTGATACGAAATCACACGAAATGGCACGAAATGGAACAAACAGGTACGAAATCGTACGAGCTCGTACGAGTATGTACAATATGGGCCAAATTGTACAATTTGGTCCGAACTGGTACGAAATTAAACGAAATGTTTTGAACAAGTACAAAATCGTACAAAATGGTGTGAACTAGTACGAACTCAAAAATATGGTACGAAATCGTACCAGTTTATACAATATTGGCCAAATCGTACGATTTTGTCCGAACTGGTATGAGTTTGTACAATATGGGCCAAATCGTACGATTTGCTCCGAATTGGTATGAAATCACACGAAATGGTATGAAATAGTACAAACAGGTACGTAATAGTACAGACTGGTACGAACTCGTACGAGTATGTACAATATGGGCCAAATCGTACGATTTGGTCCGAACTGGTACGAAATCACACGAAATGGTACAAACACTGACGAAATAGTACGAACTCGTACGTGTATGTACAATATGGGCCAAATAGTACAATTTGGTCCGAACTGGTAGGAAATCACACGAGATTGTATGAACAAGTGCGAAATCGTACGAAATGGTATGAACTAGTACCATGTTGAAAAACTGGTACGAAATCGTACCAGTTTTTGCAACATGGGCCAGATCGTACGATTTGGTCCGAACTGGTACGAAATCATACGAAATGGTATGAAATGGTACAAACAGGTACGAAATCGTACGAACTGGTACGAACTCGAAAAAATGGTATGAACTCGTACGAGTATGTACAATATGGGCCAAATCGTACGATTTCGTCCGAATAGGTAGGAAATCCCACGAAATGGTATTATCAGGTACGAAATCGTACGAAATGGTATGATCTAGTACGAACTCAAAAAAATGGTACGAAATCGAACCATTTTATTCAATAAGGGCCAAATCGTACGATTTGGTCCGAACTTGTACGAAATGGTATGAAATGGTACAAACAGGTACGAAATCGTACGAACTCGAAAAAATTGTATGAACTCGTACGAGT
Source organism: Astragalus membranaceus (assembly GCA_039519185.1). Lineage (NCBI taxonomy): Eukaryota > Viridiplantae > Streptophyta > Magnoliopsida > Fabales > Fabaceae > Astragalus > Astragalus membranaceus. Next base: position 103,288,374 of record CM076849.1, read on the forward strand.
ATGTACAATATGGGCCAAATCGTACGATTTCGTCTGAATTGGTAGGAAATCCCACGAAATGGTATTATCAGATACGAAATTGTACGTAATGGTATGAACTAGTAAGAACTCAAACAAATGGTACGAAATCGAACCATTTTATTCAATAAGGGCCAAATCGTACGATTTGGTCCGAATTGGTACGAAATCAGACTGAATGGTGTGAAATGGTACAACCAGGTACGAAATTGTACGAACTGGTACGATCTCGTAAAAAATGGTACGAACTCGTACGAGTTTGTACAAAATGGGCCAAATCGTACGATTTGGTTCGAACTGGTACGAAATCACACGAAATGGTATGAAGTGGTACAAACAGGTACGAAATCGTACGAACTGGTACGAACTTGTACGAGTTGGTACAATATGGAACAAATCGTACCATCTGTTCCGAACTGGTACGAATTCACACAAAATGGTATGAATAGGTACGAAATGGTATGAACTACTATGAACTCAAAAAATGGTATGAAATCGTACCAGTTTATACAATAAGGGCCAAATCGTACGATTTTGTCTGAACTGGTATGAGTTTGTACAATATGGGCCAAATTGTACGATTTGCTCCGAATTGGTATGAAATCACACGAAATGGTATGAAATTGTACAAACATGTACGAAGTAGTACAAACTGGTACGAACTCGTACGAGTATGTACAATATGGGCCAAATCGTACGATTTGGTCCGAACTGGTACGAAATCACACGAAATGGTATGAAATTGTACAAGTAGGTACGAAATCGTACGAACTGGTACGAACTCGTACAAGTTTGTACAATATGGGCCAAATCGTACGATTTGGTCAGAACTGATACGAAATCACACGAAATGGCACGAAATGGAACAAACAGGTACGAAATCGTACGAGCTCGTACGAGTATGTACAATATGGGCCAAATTGTACAATTTGGTCCGAAGTGGTACGAAATTAAACGAAATGTTTTGAACAAGTACAAAATCGTACAAAATGGTGTGAACTAGTACGAACTCAAAAATATGGTACGAAATCGTACCAGTTTATACAATATTGGCCAAATCTTACGATTTTGTCCGAACTGGTATGAGTTTGTACAATATGGGCCAAATCGTACGATTTGCTCCGAATTGGTATGAAATCACATGAAATGGTATGAAATAGTACAAACAGGTACGTAATAGTACAGACTGGTACGAACTCGTACGAGTATGTACAATATGGGCCAAATCGTACGATTTGGTCCGAACTGGTACGAAATCACACGAAATGGTACAAACACTGACGAAATAGTACGAACTCGTACGTGTATGTACAATATGGGCCAAATAGTACAATTTGGTCCGAACTGGTAGGAAATCACACGAGATTGTATGAACAAGTGCGAAATCGTACGAAATGGTATGAACTAGTACGATGTTGAAAAAATGGTACGAAATCGTACCCGTTTTTGCAACATGGGCCAGATCGTACGATTTGGTCCGAACTGGTACGAAATCATACGAAATGGTATGAAATGGTACAAACAGGTACGAAATCGTACGAACTGGTACGAACTCAAAAAAATGGTATGAACTCGTACGAGTATGTACAATATGGGCCAAATCGTACGATTTCGTCCGAATAGGTAGGAAATCCCACGAAATGGTATTATCAGGTACGAAATCGTACGAAATGGTATGATCTAGTACGAACTCAAAAAAATGGTACGAAATCGAACCATTTTATTCAATAAGGGCCAAATCGTACGATTTGGTCCGAACTTGTACGAAATGGTATGAAATGGTACAAACAGGTACGGAATCGTACGAACTCGAAAAAATTGTATGAACTCGTACGAGTATGTACAATATGGGCCAAATCGTACGATTTCGTCTGAATTGGTAGGAAATCCCACGAAATGGTATTATCAGATACGAAATTGTACGTAATGGTATGAACTAGTACGAACTCAAACAAATGGTACGAAATCGAACCATTTTATTCAATAAGGGCCAAATCGTACGATTTGGTCCGAATTTGTACGAAATCAGACTGAATGGTGTGAAATGGTACAACCAGGTACGAAATTGTACGAACTGGTACGATCTCGTAAAAAATGGTACGAACTCGTACGAGTTTGTACAAAATGGGCCAAATCGTACGATTTGGTTCGAACTGGTACGAAATCACACGAAATGGTATGAAGTGGTACAAACAGGTACGAAATCGTACGAACTGGTACGAACTTGTACGAGTTGGTACAATATGGAACAAATCGTACCATCTGTTCCGAACTGGTACGATTTCACACAAAATGGTATGAATAGGTACGAAATGGTATGAACTACTATGAACTCAAAAAATGGTATGAAATCGTACCAGTTTATACAACAAGGGCCAAATCGTACGATTTTGTCCGAACTGGTATGAGTTTGTACAATATGGGCCAAATTGTACGATTTGCTCCGAATTGGTATGAAATCACACGAAATGGTATGAAATTGTACAAACATGTACGAAGTAGTACAAACTGGTACGAACTCGTACGAGTATGTACAATATGGGCCAAATCGTACGATTTGGTCCGAACTGGTACGAAATCACACGAAATGGTATGAAATTGTACAAGTAGGTACGAAATCGTACGAACTGGTACGAACTCGTACAAGTTTGTACAATATGGGCCAAATCGTATGATTTGGTCAGAACTGGTACGAAGTCACACTAAATGGCACGAAATGGAACAAACAAGTACGAAATCGTACGAGCTCGTACGAGTATGTACAATATGGGCCAAACTGTACAATTTGGTCCGAACTGGTACGAAATTAAACGAAATGTTTTGAACAAGTACAAAATCGTACAAAATGGTGTGAACTAGTACGAACTCAAAAATATGGTACGAAATCGTACCAGTTTATACAATATTGGCCAAATCGTACGATTTTGTCCGAACTAGTATGAGTTTGTACAATATGGGCCAAATCGTACGATTTGCTCGGAATTGGTATGAAATCACACGAAATGGTATGAAATAGTACAAACAGGTACGTAATAGTACAGACTGGTACGAACTCGTACGAGTATGTACAATATGGGCCAAATCGTACGATTTGGTCCGAACTGGTACGAAATCACACGAAATGGTACAAACACTGACGAAATAGTACGAACTCGTACGTGTATGTACAATATGGGCCAAATCGTACAATTTGGTCCGAACTGGTAGGAAATCACACGAGATTGTATGAACAAGTGCGAAATCGTACGAAATGGTATGAACTAGTACGATGTTGAAAAAATGGTACGAAATCGTACCAGTTTTTGCAACATGGGCCAGATCGTACGATTTGGTCCGAACTGGTACGAAATCATACGAAATGGTATGAAATGGTACAAACAGGTACGAAATCGTACGAACTGGTACGAACTCGAAAAAATGGTATGAACTCGTACGAGTATGTACAATATGGGCCAAATCGTACGATTTCGTCCGAATAGGTAGGAAGTCCCACGAAATGGTATTATCAGGTACGAAATCGTACGAAATGGTTTGATCTAGTACGAACTCAAAAAAATGGTACGGAATCGAACCATTTTATTCAATAAGGGCCAAATCGTACGATTTGGTCCGAACTGGTACGAAATGGTATGAAATGGTACAAACAGGTACGAAATTGTACGAACTCGAAAAAATTGTATGAACTCGTACGAGTATGTACAATATGGGCCAAATCGTACGATTTCGTCTGAATTGGTAGGAAATCCCACGAAATGGTATTATCAGATACGAAATTGTACGTAATGGTATGAACTAGTACGAACTCAAACAAATGGTACGAAATCGAACCATTTTATTCAATAAGGGCCAAATCGTACGATTTGGTCCGAATTGGTACGAAATCAGACTGAATGGTGTGAAATGGTACAAACAGGTACGAAATTGTACGAACTGGTACGATCTCGTAAAAAATGGTACGAACTCGTACGAGTTTGGACAAAATGGGCCAAATCGTACGATTTGGTTCGAACTGGTACGAAATCACACGAAATGGTATGAAGTGGTACAAACAGGTACGAAATCGTACGAACTGGTACGAACTTGTACGAGTTGGTACAATATGGGACAAATCGTACCATCTGTTCCGAACTGGTACGAATTCACACAAAATAGTATGAATAGGTACGAAATGGTATGAACTACTACGAACTCAAAAAATGGTACAAAATCGTACCAGTTTATACAATAAGGGCCAAATCGTACGATTTGGTACGAACTGGTACGAAATCATACGAAATGTTATGAAATGGTACAAACAGGTACGAAATCGTACGAACTCGTACGAGTATGTACAATATGGGCCAAATTGTACAATTTGGTCCGAACTGGTACGAAATGTTATGAACAAGTACAAAATTGTACGCAATGGTATGAACTAGTACGAACTCAAAAATATGGTACGAAATTGTACCAGATTATACAATATGGGCCAAATCGTACGATTTTGTCCGAACTGGTATGAGTTTGTACAATATGGGCCAACTCGTACGATTTGCTCCGAATTGGTACGAAATCACACGAAATGGTACAAACACTGACGAAATAGTACGAACTCGTACGTGTATGTACAATATGGGCCAAATCGTACAATTTGGTCCGAACTGGTAGGAAATCACACGAGATTGTATGAACAAGTGCGAAATCGTACGAAATGGTATGAACTAGTACGATGTTGAAAAAATGGTACGAAATCGTACCAGTTTTTGCAACATGGGTCAGATCGTACGATTTGGTCTGAACTGGTACGAAATCATACGAAATGGTATGAAATGGTACAAACAGGTACGAAATCGTACGAACTGGTACGAACTCGGAAAAATGGTATGAACTCGTACGAGTATGTACAATATAGGCCAAATCGTACGATTTCGTCCGAATAGGTAGGAAATCCCACGAAATGGTATTATCAGGTACGAAATCGTACGAAATGGTATTATCTAGTACGAACTCAAAAAAATGGTACGAAATCGAACCATTTTATTCAATAAGGGCCAAATCGTACGATTTGGTCCGAACTGGTACGAAATGGTATGAAATGGTACAAACAGGTACGAAATCGTACGAACTCGAAAAAATTGTATGAACTCGTACGAGTATGTACAATATGGGCCAAATCGTACGATTTCGTCTGAATTGGTAGGAAATCCCACGAAATGGTATTATCAGATACGAAATTGTACGTAATGGTATGAACTAGTACGAACTCAAACAAATGGTACGAAATCGAACCATTTTATTCAATAAGGGCCAAATCGTACGATTTGGTCCGAATTGGTACGAAATCAGACTGAATGGTGTGAAATGGTACAAACAGGTACGAAATTGTACGAACTGGTACGATCTCATAAAAAATGGTACGAACTCGTACGAGTTTGTACAAAATGGGCCAAATCGTACGATTTGGTTCGAACTGGTACGAAATCACACGAAATGGTATGAAGTGGTACAAACAGGTACGAAATCGTACGAACTGGTACGAACTTGTACGAGTTGGTACAATATGGGACAAATCGTACCTTCTGTTCCGAACTGGTACGAAATCACACAAAATGGTATGAATAGGTACGAAATGGTATGAACTACTATGAACTCAAAAAATGGTATGAAATCGTACCAGTTTATACAATAAGGGCCAAATCGTACGATTTTGTCCGAACTGGTATGAGTTTGTACAATATGGGCCAAATTGTACGATTTGCTCCAAATTGGTATGAAATCACACGAAATGGTATGAAATTGTACAAACATGTACGAAGTAGTACAAACTGGTACGAACTCGTACGAGTATGTACAATATGGGCCAAATCGTACGATTTGGTCCGAACTGGTACGAAATCACACGAAATGGTATGAAATTGTACAAGTAGGTACGAAATCGTACGAACTGGTACGAACTCGTACAAGTTTGTACAATATGGGCCAAATCGTACGATTTGGTCAGAACTGGTACGAAATCACACGAAATGGCACGAAATGGAACAAACAGGTACAAAATCGTACGAGCTCGTACGAGTATGTACAATATGGGCCAAATTGTACAATTTGGTCCGAACTGGTACGAAATTAAACGAAATGTTTTGAACAAGTACAAAATCGTACAAAATGGTGTGAACTAGTACGAACTCAAAAATATGGTACGAAATCGTACCAGTTTATACAATATTGGCCAAATCGTACGATTTTGTCCGAACTGGTATGAGTTTGTACAATATGGGCCAAATCGTACGATTTGCTCCGAATTGGTATGAAATCACACGAAATGGTATGAAATAGTATAAACAGGTACGTAATAGTACAGACTGGTACGAACTCGTACGAGTATGTACAATATGGGCCAAATCGTACGATTTGGTCCGAACTGGTACGAAATCACACGAAATGGTACAAACACTGACGAAATAGTACGAACTCGTACGTGTATGTACAATATGGGCCAAATCGTACAATTTGGTCCGAACTGGTAGGAAATCACACGAGATTGTATGAACAAGTGAGAAATCGTACGAAATGGTATGTGTAACACCCTAAAATTATTTAATTAATTTATTTAATTAAGTAATTGGGGATTTAAATTAAATTATTTGATGTAATTTAATTAATTGAATTTATACTGATATGCGTAGGAAGTACTAGAAAGTGGAGGTGCTAAACCAAATGGACTTGGGCCTAAGTGAGAAGCCCAAGCCCGTTATTCTTGTCATATGCGAAGTGTTGGTTTAGTTGGGGTCTAGGGTTGGTGGCAATTCGCAAAATCAGAAGAGAAAACGCAAGAAAGAAAGAAAGAGCGTGAGATAGAGAGAGAGAGCAAGGAAGGGCGCCGTAAGGAGAGAAGAGGAAGAGGAGAGAAGTCGCAACCAAGGAAGAGCAAGAACGTGACCTTGTTGCTGTGGTCCTGTACGTGACTATCTCCGGAGCCTCCGTTCTTCAATTTCGAGGTTAGGGGAGCTCTATCATTCTATCTAATAATTCCTATGATGAGTTCTAGATCTAGGGCTTGTATTAGAATTGTACGTTCTTGATGTTATTTGCGTTTTGAAGTCCTTTGCGTTTTGATGTTCTTGCGTTCTTGATGTTCTTGATGCATTGTTGGTATTGGTCATTATATATATGTGTATGCGAAGTGGAATTAAATCATGAAGCTGAAATTCTTGATATATATATGCGATTGTGTTGGTGAATTGTGGCATTCGAATTAATCATGAAACTGAAATTGGTGTGGATTGCTTGTGTGTTTTCGCAAATTGGATGAGTGGGTACATAGGCGCCTAGGGCGCCAAGGGGATAGGGAAGACAATGCTCAAATTGAATTTTTGGAAGAATTAATTAAAATTAAGTGTATTTTTGGTGGCTGGAAAATGTGGAGTTTTTATAATTTCAAGTTGTCAAGAAAAACCAATTTTTAGTGTTAAAAAGTGTTGAACAAATTCTGGGTGTGTTGCTGTTTTTCTGGGCACTGGGTGCCTGTGCAGGGCGCTGGGCGCCTGATGGAGTGTGTGCTGTGCGTGTCTGGCGCGCCTGGGCGCTGGGCGCCTGGGGCGTGCGTGTTGCGTTTTGCGCCTGGGCGCTAGGCGCCCGTGTCTTGTTTGTGTTGCGCTGTGCGCGCGTTGTTGTTCCCTGGGCGCATGGCGCCCGTGTCTATGTTGCGTTGTGCGCGCCTGGGCGCTGGGCGCCTGTGGCGCTGTGTTGCGTTGTGTTGTGCGCGCCTGGGCGCTGGGTGCCTGTGTTGCCTGGGCGCCTAAGGCGCCAATTTTCAGAACGTTGTCTAATTTTTCCCAAACTTATTTTTATCATAACTTTTGACTCAGACGTCCGTTTTGAACGATTCAAAAAGTGTCGTGAAGCTTTTTACGCTGTCCATCTATGGGTCTATTTTTTAAAATGAAAAAATTGTTATTTTCTGATGGTTTGTGGGCGCCCAAGTGGCTGTCCCCGGTGATCGTCCCAGTGACATTGAAAAATGACGTGGAACTCTTTAAAAATCCCTTTTTGGTGTATAAACAACAGTTTTAACACGGTAGTGTCAAAAATGACTGTTTTGCCCCTAGTGGCCAAAGTTAATGATAATGATGTGTAAATGACGAGGATGCCCTTGGTGGCTAGTCAAATGACTGTTTTGCCCCTAGTGGCCAAAGTTGATGATAATGATGTGTAAATGACGAGGATGCCCTTGGTGGTTAGTCAAATGACGTTTTTGCCCTCAGTGGCTAATGTTTGAGTTGAATGATGTTTATGTGTAAGTGACATTTGGGGCCTGAGTGGCTAAGTGATGTTAAGGCCTAAAAGGCTAAGTGAAGTTATTTGTGTGTGAATTGTGAAATGACAGGTGCTGTGCCTTTATTCGGCAAACCGGTAAGTGACGGGTCACATAGTTGACCATGAATTGAGTAATTGTGTATGTGTGTATTGTGAGTGGTGCATGTCATAGTGTCTCATGCCCATATGCATAAACCCAGTGATGTTTTGAGGCCTGAGTGGCTAAGTGATGATAAGGCATGAGTGGCTAAGCGACGTTTTGTGAAAAGGTACCTTCATGCATATACCCGCGAGTGGGTTGCATTTCATAAATCTACATGATATGTAATGAGTTATTGTAAATGACGTAAGAGATGACTATGATGTGAGTATTGGTGTTTGGATGTTGATTGTTCTAGTGCGTAGCCTATGATTAGTGCTTATCATATTTTCTATTATATAGACTGAAATGATGCTCACCCTTTCCTGTTTGAATGTTACCCCCGTGTTGGTAACGTGCAGGTGATTCCCAGTGAAGGTATTAGCTTCACTTTTGAGTCGAGTCGTCATGCTCTGATACGTAGCACTCAGGGGGGATAACGAACTCGGCATTTATTTACGATTTTTGATTATTATGTCCATGTGGACTATTTGGTTATGTTTCACTATTTTCCGCTGCGTATTGGGTTGTGTTATGTTGAGTTTTATAAGTGACGTTGAAATGAGATTGGAGATTCTTTATTTGTGATGTGCTACGCGAATGCATGAGTATTGAGTTGAACTGTTTTTTTTAAAACTACTAAGCGACGTTTTATTGAAGTATATGTAACATTTCCCTATGAACGAGATTTTCAAACTCTGATTTTTTATAAACGAAGTAACGGGTAGAAAGGGGTGTTACATTAGTGGTATCAGAGCAGTTCGGTCTGTCCGGCCGGTAGTTGAGTCGTCGTGTTGAGTAACATTGAGTTTGTTACTCGTTTCTGAATTCTGTTTTCTGTTGCAGTGCTAGAATGGCCAGACGAGACGACGCTGCTCTTGCTGCTGCATTGCAAGCTATGGCTCAGGCGATGCAGGGTCAGCAGAATGCTGGGGATAATGCTGGTTTTAGGAGTCTGACAACCTTTCAGAGGGAGAATCCGCCCACCTTTAAGGGCAAATATGATCCAGATGGTGCTATGGCTTGGCTGAAGGAGATTGAGAGGATTTTCAGGGTGATGAACTGTACTGTTGAACAGAAGGTCCGCTTTGGTACCCACATGTTAGCCGAGGAGGCCGACGACTGGTGGTTGGCTACTAGGCAGAGGTTAGAGGCTGTGCAGGAAGAGATTACTTGGGAGGTTTTCAGCAGGGAATTTCTGAGAAAGTACTTTCCTGAAGACGTCCGCGGGAAGAAAGAGATAGAGTTTTTGGAGCTGAAGCAAGGTGGTATGTCTGTGACTGCCTATGCGGCAAAATTTGTGGAGCTAGCAAAATTTTATCCACACTACAGTGAGGCTACGGCTGAATTTTCAAAATGCATCAAATTTGAGAATGGGTTGAGGCCTGATATTAAACAGGCCATTGGTTATCAGAAGATTCGTGTGTTCGCAGATCTGGTTGATAGTTGCAGGATCTTCGAGGAGGACAGTACTGCTCGCTACAAAGCTACTTCTGAGAGAAAGGGCAAGTTTCAGAGTCGAAGCAAGCCGTATGAGGTTCCTGCGGGTAAGAGTTATCAGAAGGCTGCTGGAGGTAAAGGTCCTAGTGGGGGAGATGCCCCTGCTAGCATTGTCTGTTATAAGTGTGGCAAGCCTGGCCACAAGAGTACTACATGCAGGTCGGATGACAGGAATTGCTACCGTTGTGGTAAAAAGGGTCATATGGCAGCTGAGTGTAAGGTCAAGGATGTGGTGTGTTTCAACTGTGGTGAGTCTGGGCATATCAGTACAAAGTGTACAAAGCCGAAAAAGGAAAGGTCTACTGGGAAGGTATTTGCATTGGCAGGAGAGGAGCCTGATGATGATGATGGTCTGATTAGAGGTACGTGTTTTATTAATGGTACTTCTCTAAAATCTCTTATTGATACTGGTGCTACCCATTGTTTTATATCTGTTGATTGCTGTAAACGATTGGGTCTTGTTTTATCTGCTATGTGTGGGGATATGGTTGTCGATACTCCTGCGAAGGGGTCGGTGATTACGTCCCAGGTGTGTTCTCAGTGTCCCGTGTCGATCTTCGGCAGGGACTTTATTGTGAATTTTGTATGTTTGCCATTGAGAGGTCTGGATGTAATCTTAGGCATGGACTGGTTAGAGAATAATCATGTTCATATCAACTGTCGTAGCAAGTCGGTTAGTTTCGGTGAAGAAAGTTCGGTTTTGGTGTCTGCTGGTCAGTTGAAGAAATTGAAGAAAGAAGGAGTTCAGTTATTTGCGTTGATGGCTTCGTTGTCTGCTGAGAGTCAGGCTGTTATTGAAGAACTGAAGGTAGTGCGTGAATTTCCTGAGGTCTTTCCTGATGAAATTCCGGGTGTGCCACCGGAAAGAGAAGTTGAATTTTCGATTGATCTTGTACCTGGTACGAGGCCTGTGTCTATGGCTCCGTACAGAATGTCGGCGTCGGAACTGTCTGAGTTGAAGACGCAACTTGAAGAATTGCTTGAGAAGAAATTTGTAAGACCGAGTGTATCACCGTGGGGAGCTCCGGTATTGTTAGTGAAAAAGAAAGATGGGAGCATGAGGTTATGTGTGGACTATCGTCAGTTGAATAAGGTAACTATCAAGAATAAGTATCCGCTTCCGAGGATCGACGATCTGATGGACCAGTTAGTGGGTGCCCGTGTTTTCAGCAAAATTGATTTGAGGTCCGGATATCATCAGATTAAAGTGAAGGATGAAGATGTTCAGAAGACAGCGTTCAGGACAAGGTATGGGCATTATGAGTATTCAGTGATGCCGTTCGGTGTGACCAATGCTCCTGGTGTATTTATGGAATATATGAACCGTATTTTCCATAGTTACCTAGATCGGTTTGTGGTAATCTTCATAGATGATATTCTAGTTTATTCTAAGTCAGATGAAGAGCATGCTGAGCACCTGAAGTCAGTGTTGGAAGTTTTAAAAGAGAAAAAGTTGTACGCTAAGTTATCGAAGTGTGAGTTCTGGCTGAAAGAGGTGAGTTTCCTTGGGCACGTGATTTCTGGAAATGGTATTGCGGTTGATCCGGCAAAAGTAGAAGCAGTGTTGGAGTGGGAGTCTCCGAAGTCCGTAACAGAGATTAGAAGCTTTTTGGGTTTGGCTGGGTACTACAGGAGGTTCATCGAGGGTTTTTCCAAGTTGGCCCTTCCATTGACTCAGTTGACCTGCAAGGGTAAAGTTTTTGTTTGGGATGCTCGGTGCGAGGAAAGTTTTATGGAACTGAAAAAGAGATTGACGACGTCGCCTGTTTTGACGTTGCCTAATCCAGAGGAACCGTTCGTTGTGTATTGTGACGCTTCGAAGATGGGTCTCGGTGGTGTGTTGATGCAGGATGGGAAAGTCGTTGCGTATGCGTCGAGGCAATTGCGGATTCATGAGAAAAATTACCCTACGCATGATTTGGAATTGGCTGCTGTGGTATTTGTGCTCAAGATTTGGAGGCACTACCTTTATGGTTCGAGGTTCGAAGTGTTCAGTGATCATAAGAGTCTAAAGTATCTGTTCGATCAGAAAGAGTTGAATATGAGACAGCGTCGGTGGTTGGAGCTCTTGAAGGATTATGACTTTGGTTTGAATTATCATCCCGGCAAGGCTAATGTCGTGGCTGATGCCTTAAGCAGAAAGTCTTTGCATATGTCGGCCATGATGGTGAAAGAATTAGAGTTAATTGAAGAATTCAGGGATTTGAGTTTGGTTTGTAAGATGACACCTCGCAGTGTCAAGCTGGGAATGTTAAAGATCGACAATGATTTCCTGGGCAGCATTAGAGAAGCTCAGAAGACAGATGTCAAGCTGGTGGATTTAATTAATGGAGTCGGTAAATCTGAAGATGAAGATTTCAAATTAGATTCCAGTGGTGTGTTGAGGTTCCGGGGTAGGATCTGTGTTCCAGACGATGAAGAAATGAGAAAGGCAATTTTAGAGGAAGGTCATCGTAGCAAGTTGAGTATCCATCCTGGAGCGACGAAAATGTATCAAGATCTGAAAAAGATGTTTTGGTGGTATGGTATGAAGAGAGATGTGGCGCAGTTTGTGTATGCCTGTTTGACCTGTCAAAAGTCGAAGGTCGAGCACCAGAAGCCAGCAGGGTTAATGCAACCGTTGGAAGTCCCAGAGTGGAAATGGGATAGCATAGCGATGGATTTTGTGACGGGGCTACCGAATACAGTTAAGGGTCATGACGCTATTTGGGTGATCATTGATAGGTTAACGAAGTCTGCTCATTTTATTCCTATTAATATCACTTATCCGGTGTCGAGGTTGGCAGAGGTATATGTCAAAGAGATTGTGAGGCTGCACGGTGTTCCGAAGAGTATTGTGTCAGATAGGGATCCGAGGTTCACTTCCGAGTTTTGGAAGAGTTTGCAGAAAGAATTGGGTTCTAAGTTAAAAATGAGTTCGGCGTATCATCCCCAGACAGACGGTCAATCAGAGAGGACAATTCAGTCGTTAGAGGATTTGTTGAGGGCTTGTGTATTGGAACAGCGGGGATCATGGGATTCCTACCTTGCGTTGATTGAGTTTACTTATAACAACAGTCACCATTCCAGCATTGGGATGGCACCGTTTGAAGCATTGTATGGTCGAAAGTGTAGGACGCCATTATGTTGGTATGAGTCGGGAGAAAGTGTAGTGTTGGGTCCGGAGATTGTGCGGGAGACTACAGAGAAGATCAAGATGATCCGTGAGAAGATGAAGGCTTCGCAGAGTCGGCAGAAAAGTTATCATGACAAGCGGAGAAAGGATTTAGAATTTCAGGAGGGGGAGCATGTGTTCTTGAGGGTTTCTCCTATTACCGGTGTTGGTCGAGCGTTGAAATCGAAGAAGCTCACTCCTCGATTTGTTGGTCCTTATCAGATTTCTGAAAGAATCGGAAATGTGGCTTATAGAGTGGCTTTACCGCCAAATCTTTCGAACTTGCACGACGTGTTTCACGTGTCGCAACTTCGGAAGTATGTTTCGGATCCATCTCATGTGATCCATATGGACGAGGTAGAGGTGCGGGATAATCTCACTGTGGAGACGATGCCCGTACGGGTTGAGGATCGTGAAGTGAAAGCGCTTAGAGGCAAAGAGATTGCGTTGGTGAAAGTGGTTTGGCTAGGAGCTGCCGGCGAGAGTATGACTTGGGAGCTAGAGAGCAAGATGCGAGAATCCTACCCAGAGTTGTTTGATCAGGTAAAATTTCGAGGACGAAATATTCTAAGTGGGGGAGAGTTGTAACACCCTAAAATTATTTAATTAATTTATTTAATTAAGTAATTGGGGATTTAAATTAAATTATTTGATGTAATTTAATTAATTGAATTTATACTGATATGCGTAGGAAGTACTAGAAAGTGGAGGTGCTGAACCAAATGGACTTGGGCCTAAGTGAGAAGCCCAAGCCCGTTATTCTTGTCATATGCGAAGTGTTGGTTTAGTTGGGGTCTAGGGTTGGTGGCAATTCGCAAAATCAGAAGAGAAAACGCAAGAAAGAAAGAAAGAGCGTGAGATAGAGAGAGAGAGCAAGGAAGGGCGCCGTAAGGAGAGAAGAGGAAGAGGAGAGAAGTCGCAACCAAGGAAGAGCAAGAACGTGATCTTGTTGCTGTGGTCCTGTACGTGACTATCTCCGGAGCCTCCGTTCTTCAATTTCGAGGTTAGGGGAGCTCTATCATTCTATCTAATAATTCCTATGATGAGTTCTAGATCTAGGGCTTGTATTAGAATTGTACGTTCTTGATGTTATTTGCGTTTTGAAGTCCTTTGCGTTTTGATGTTCTTGCGTTCTTGATGTTCTTGATGCATTGTTGGTATTGGTCATTATATATATGTGTATGCGAAGTGGAATTAAATCATGAAGCTGAAATTCTTGATATATATATGCGATTGTGTTGGTGAATTGTGGCATTCGAATTAATCATGAAACTGAAATTGGTGTGGATTGCTTGTGTGATTTCGCAAATTGGATGAGTGGGTACATAGGCGCCTAGGGCGCCAAGGGGATAGGGAAGACAATGCTCAAATTGAATTTTTGGAAGAATTAATTAAAATTAAGTGTATTTTTGGTGGCTGGAAAATGTGGAGTTTTTATAATTTCAAGTTGTCAAGAAAAACCAATTTTTAGTGTTAAAAAGTGTTGAACAAATTCTGGGTGTGTTGCTGTTTTTCTGGGCGCTGGGTGCCTGTGCAGGGCGCTGGGCGCCTGATGGAGTGTGTGCTGTGCGTGTCTGGCGCGCCTGGGCGCTGGGCGCCTGGGGCGTGCGTGTTGCGTTTTGCGCCTGGGCGCTAGGCGCCCGTGTCTTGTTTGTGTTGCGCTGTGCGCGCGTTGTTGTTCCCTGGGCGCATGGCGCCCGTGTCTATGTTGCGTTGTGCGCGCCTGGGCGCTGGGCGCCTGTGGCGCTGTGTTGCGTTGTGTTGTGCGCGCCTGGGCGCTGGGTGCCTGTGTTGCCTGGGCGCCTAAGGCGCCAATTTTCAGAACGTTGTCTAATTTTTCCCAAACTTATTTTTATCATAACTTTTGACTCAGACGCCCGTTTTGAACGATTCAAAAAGTGTCGTGAAGCTTTTTACGCTGTCCATCTATGGGTCTAATTTTTAAAATGAAAAAAAATTGTTATTTTCTGATGGTTGGTGGGCGCCCAAGTGGCTGTCCCCGGTGATCGTCCCAGTGACATTGAAAAATGACGTGGAACTCTTTAAAAATCCCTTTTTGGTGTATAAACAACAGTTTTAACACGGTAGTGTCAAAAATGTGCATTATAAACGAAGTATGTGTAACATTTCCCTATGAACAAGATTTTCAAACTCTGATTTTTTTATAAACGAAGTAACGGGTAGAAAGGGGTGTTACACCCAGCAGTGTGCTGCGCCAGTTTTTCCAAATCCTGTTGCCCTGTGTTGCTATTCTGTGTCACTGTGTTGCTGTGCCCGTTGCCCTGTGTTGCTGTTTCTACGTCACTGTGCTGCCAGTTTTGGCGCTAGTTGCTTGTGTCATGGGCGCCAAGGGCCCCAATGTTCTGGTGATAGTTTTGCAAAAATTGTTTTCAGGTTTTCATATTTAGGTAAAATGGCTCCTGCAAAAAGATTTTGGGCAACAAAAGAGTTGGATTGCGTGTTTTCACTAGGCGCCTAGTGCATGGGCGCCAAAAATGATGTTCAGTTTTTGATGAAATTTTCATTGGGTTTTCATGTTCTGGGCAATTGGCTCGTATAAAATCAAATTCGAAGAAAAATGAGTTTTGTTGCATGATGGCCTGAGGCGCCTAGTGCCTGGGCGCCGTGTGCTGTGCTGGGCGCAATGCGCCTGTGCGCGCACTGTTTCCTGGGCGCCTAGCGCCTGTGCGCGTGTTGTTCCTGGGCGCCAAGCGCCTAGCGCCTGTGCGCGTGTTGTTCCTGGGCGCCAAGCGCCCATGCGCCTGTGCGTGTTGCCTCTCCTGGGCGCCAGCGCCCATGCGCCAAATTTTTGTGTTGCTCCTGGGCGCCCAGCGCCCTGCGCCAAGTTCTGTGTTGCCCCTGGGCACCCAGCGCCCATGCGCCAGTTTCAGGATGTCTAAGTATTTTTCCTATTTTGTTTTTAATGTAACTTTTGACTCGGTTATCCAAATTTAACGGTTCAAAATGCGTTTCGAAGCTAATTTCAGTCTATCCAATTGTCCCAATTTTATGCAAAAATAAATTATTTTACTGGTGTTTTCTGGGCTGATGGTGTTCAAGTGTCCAAAAGGCTATTTTTACCCACTTTCCCTATGTCGTGTCAATGTCCTAAGTTGGTCTATTTGAATTGGTGTTGGTGTGAGTGGTTAGCTGAATTGGTGAGTGTGATGAGGTGAGATTGGTGAGCAGAGGCTTCGGCCTAATTTTAATTTGGTGAGTTGATTAATGTACTATGGTGATATTATGAATTTAAAGTGGTGAATTGATTGGACTTGGTGTGTTGTGATGCATTCCCATAGCATCTCATGAAACATGTGCATTATGGGTGAGCAGAGGCTATGGCCTAATTTAATTTGGTGAGCAGAGGCTACGGCCTATTTGTATTTGGTGACGGATCCGACATGCATGTACCCGTGGAGTTTTGGGTTGCATTACATGCATAATCATATATTGTATAGTGCTGCTTGGAAATAGAATGCTGATGTGATTGTTCCCATTGTTGTGAATTGGTGTGCCTGGTTTCCTTTTTCCTATGCAGTGCTTAATTCCCATATGTTATTAATTATGAAAAGAGACTCACCCTACTGCTTTTATGTTGCTTCTTATGTCGGCAACGTGCAGGTAATAACGAGTGAAGGATTCCTTTATGCCTTCGTCTGGTAGGAAGTGTCACGCTCTGATACGTAGCACCAGGGGGGGTGTCCTATGTCTATGCATTATTTTTCCTAAAACTGTTAGATTTTATTGGTGATGTATTGGTTTTAAATTTTAGAACTCATTATTATTCCGCTGCTGGTGGTGATTGGATTTAGTTGATGCGAACTAAACTTTTCTTATGGTGTTATGTATCTTGATTTTTATGGAGTAAGTGTAGCACTCGCTTTAATTGTTTTCAAAAAAAAAAAAAGAGAGACTCTGATTTTATTAAAAAGTGAGGTTATTAGAAAAGGGGTGTTACACTTGACAACCCGATTAGTTGAAACAACTTGAGAAGGACTAGTTGTAGTGTTTTTACCTTTTGGGTCAGCCGTGGTTTCTTTGGATGATGAACTTCCTTCACTCTTAACACTGCTCTTCCAATTTTGAGAATTGGTAGTAGTTGAGCTTCTTCTTATTTGGCCCTTCCTCTTGAGTTGTTGTTCTATTTTTGTGGCTTGATGAACCAAATCGTCTATTTGAACATAGTGTTGTAGTTCCACTATGTCACTAATATCACGATTTAGACCATGCAAGAATCTGGCCATGGTTGCTTCTTCATCCTCCTCCACATTTGCTCTAATTTTCGCCACCTCCATCTCCTTATAGTACTCATCAACACTTTTGTTGCCTTGGGTGAGTCGCTGTAATTTGTTGTGCAACTCTCTGTTGTAGTATGATGGAATGAATCTCTTCCTCATGTGCCTCTTCATCTCCTCCCATGTGGCAATGGCTGGCTCATCGTGCCTTCTCCTCTCCTTCGTCAATTGGTCCCACCACACCAAAGCATAATCTGTAAATTCAATAGAAGCAACCTGCACTTTTTGAAGATCAGTGTAATTGCTACAGGAAAAAATTTGTTCAATTTTGGTCTCCCATTCCAAATACACATCAGCATTATTTTTCCCAACAAACTGTGGTACTTTAATCTTTATACCACCCAACCTATCTTCTCTAGCTTCATCACGTCTTCTCCTCCGACCCTCCTCATCACTATTATTTTGTCTATTTTCTAATTGATCAATTCTCTCCTGTATACCTTCCACTTCCTCTTTCAAAAGTTCTCTCATTTTAGCCGTGAGGGCATCAAAAAGTAAACGATTTTGAGCATCCATAACTCTCACAGTTCTTTAAAGAAACCAGAAAAATGATCAAAACAAAGAAAACAATTTCAAATAATAATCCACACACACAAAAAGCTTTGGAAGGAAAAACAAAGTCTTGGAAAACAAAGTTTAAAGGATTAGAAGAAGAAAGGAAAATTTAGGCTAGGGAAGACAAACAACCAGAATTTGTTTGTTTTTTTTTTTTGATATACTTTTTTTTTTGACTCAAAATAAAAGAAAATAATACACAAAGCTTGAAATTGTTGAACAAACTAGAACCTTGCTTTGATACCAAATGATGACCACCTTGTGGTGAAAATTGGTCATTTCTTTGATTTTCAATAGAAAGTCTGGTTGTTTCTTATGTTTTTGTATTTTTGGGTTTAGGATGGAAGAAAATGGCAAAGGAAACTTGAAATTTTCGTGGTCTTTGTAAAGTAGTGCTTATGCTCACACTAGTTAACTATTGGTGTGAATTTGGTGAAAGAAATGGAATGAAAGGAAAGGGGCGCCACCTTGTCTAATCCAAGACTAGGATAAGCCTATGAATGTGAGGATCACCACAAGAAAAGGAGTTCTTGATATGATCAAAGTTTGGTCCTATCCAGAACCTAGAGAGTATGAACTCAAAATGTTGTTAAAATCTTTGTTAAAAACTTCAGCTACACTTACACTCTCTATTTGTAATAAGAGAGTGCTTGTTGTTACAAAGAAAGAAGACCAAAAGCTATTACAATACCCTAAGCCTATGCTAATTTCGAAATTAGCTAATAGGAATCCTAAGCTAGTGTAATAAAACTCAATTACAAGTAATTACAAGCAATTCAAGTCTAGGAGTTGTTACACAAACACATATTAATGGAAATTACACTCTTTGATGCACTAATAATGAGATGTTGTAGAATAAATTTCATTGTCTTGTAACTCCTCTCTCCTTAATGTGCCTTTGATGAGATGTTGGAGAATTAATCCTATTGTCTTGTAACTCCTTGGCTTTGATTGTCATGAATGCCTTTCTTTGATTCCAACAATTATTGACTCTATCTCCACACTTGGAGTATGTGACTCCTACACCACTTGAAGTGGATTAAACACACCAAAAATAAATTAACTAAGTGCATGGTTCCCAAATATATCAATTGGTCACATGCAATTTGATTCAATTAAAATAGAAACTCCTTTTAAGTCATGCAACTAGCGCCTTCTCCATAGCTTGTATTGTATGACAAGCATGGTTTTTGGTGCAATTACTTCCTTGCCCTCATTTGAATTTGCCTTGGTGATGAACTGGACTAGACTTTCTTGGAATCTCCTTGCCCTTGCTCTAGTTATTGGACCTCCTAAGCATTGCAAGGCATCTTGATGCTCTATGTCCACATCAGAACTCGTACGAGTTTGTACAATATGGGCCAAATAGTACGATTTGGTCCGAAGTGGTACGAACAGGTACGGAATCGTACAAAATGGTATGAACTTGTACGAACTCATAAAAAAGGTTCGAAATCGTACCAGCTTATACAATATGGGATAAATCGTACGATTTGGTCCAAACTGGTACGAAATCACACGAAATGGTATGAAATGGTACAAACAGGTACGAAATAGTAAAAACGGGTACGAACTCAAAAAATGGTACGAACTCGTACGAGTATGTACAATATGGGCCAAATCGTACAATTTGTTCCCAACTGGTACGAAATCACACGAAATGGTATGAATAGGTACGAAATAGTACGAAGTGGTATGAACTACTACGAACTCGAAAAAATGGTACGAAATCGTACCAGTTTATTGAATAAGGGCCAAATCGTACAATTTGGTCCGAACTGGTACGAAATGGTGCAAACAGGTACGAAATTGTACGAACTGGTACGAACTCGTACGAGTTGGTACAATATGGGCCAAATTGTACGATTTGGACGAAACTAGTACGAACTACAAAAAATGGTTCGAAATCGTACTAGTTTTTACAATATGGGCCAAATCGTACGATTTGGCCCGATCTGGTACGAAATCACACGAAATGGTATGAAATGGTACAAACAGGTACGAAATCGTACGAACTGGTACGAACCCGTACAAGTTTGTACAATATGGGCCAAATCGTACGATTTGAACCGAAATGGTAGGAAATCACAAAAAATGGTATGAAAATTGAACAAACAGGTACGAAATCGTACGAACTCGTACGAGTATGGCCAATATGGGCCAAATTGTACAATTTGGTCCGAACTGGTACGAAATCACACGAAATGGTATGAACAGATACGAAATCATACGAAATGGTATGAACTCGTACGAGTTTGTACAATATGGGCCAAATAGTACGATTTGGTCCGAAAGGGTACGAACAGGTACGGAATCGTACAAAATGGTATGAACTTGTACGAACTAAAAAAAAAGGTTCGAAATCGTACCAGCTTATACAATATGGGATAAATCGTACGATTTGGTCTGAACTGGTACGAAATCACACGAAATGGTACGAAATCGTAAAAACGGGTACGAACTCAAAAAATGGTACGAACTCGTACGAGTATGTACAATATGGGCCAAATCGTACAATTTGTTCCGAACTGGTACGAAATCACACGAAATGGTATGTAATGGTACAAACAGGTACGAAATCGTACGAACTGGTACGAACCCGGACAAGTTTTTGCAATATGGGCCAAATCGTACGATTTGGTCCGAACTGGTACGAAATCACGCGAAATGGTATGAAAATTGAACAAATAGGAACGAAATAGTACGAACTCGTACGAGTATGTACAATATGGGCCAAATTGTACAATTTGGTCCGAACTGGTACGAAATCACACGAAATGGTATGAACACATACGAAATCGTACGAAATGGTATGAACTCGTACGAGTTTGCACAATATGGGCCAAATAGTACGATTTGGTCCGAAGTGGTACGAACAGGTACGGAATCGTACAAAATGGTATGAATTTGTACGAACTCAAAAAAATGGTTCGAAATCGTACCAGTTTATACAATATGGGATAAACCGTACGATTTGGTCCGACCTGGGACGAAATCACACGAAATGGTATGAAATGGTACAAACAGGTACGAAATCGTACGAACTGGTACGAACCCGTACAAGTTTTTAGAATATGGGCCAAATCGTACGAATTGGTCCGAACTGGTACGAAATCACACGAAATGGTATGAAATAGAACAAACAGGTACGAAATCGTACGAACTCGTACGAGTATGTACAATATGGGCCAAATCGTACAATTTGTTCCCAGCTGGTACGAAATGGCATGAATAGGTACGAAATGGTACGAAGTGGTATGAACTACTACGAACTCGAAAAAATGGTACGAAATCGTACCAGTTTATTCATTAAGGGCCAAATCGTACAATTTGGTCCGAATTGGTACGAAATGGTGCAAACAGGTACGAAATTGTACGAACTGGTACGAACTCGTACGAGTTGGTACAATATGGGCCAAATTGTACGATTTGGTCGAAACTTGTATGAACTCCAAAAAATGGTTCGAAATCGTACTAGTTTTTACAATATGGGCCAAATTGTACGATTTGGCCCGATCTGGTACGAAATCACACGAAATGGTATGAAATGGTGCAAACAGGTACGAAATCGTACGAACTGGTACGAACCCGTACAAGTTTGTACAATATGGGCCAAATCGTACGATTTGGTCCGAACTGGTACGAAATCACAGAAAATGGTATGAAAATTGAACAAACTGGTACGAAATCGTACGAACTCGTACGAGTATGGCCAATATGGGCCAAATTGTACAATTTGGTCCGAACTGGTACGAAATCACACGAAATGGTATGAACAGATACGAAATCGTACGAAATGGTATGAACTCGTACGAGTTTGTACAATATGGGCCAAATAGTACGATTTGGTCCGAAGTAGTATGAACAGGTACGGAATCGTACAAAATGGTATGAACTTGTACGAACTCAAAAAAAAGGTTCGAAATCGTACCAACTTATACAATATGGGATAAATCGTACGATTTGGTCCGAACTGGTACGAAATCACACGAAATGGTATGAAATGGTACAAACAGGTACGAAATCGTAAAAACGGGTACGAACTCAAAAAATGGTACGAACTCGTACGAGTATGTACAATATGGGCCAAATCGTACAATTTGTTCCCAACTGGTACGAAATCACACGAAATGGTATGAATAGGTACGAAATAGTACGAAGTGGTATGAACTACTACGAACTCGAAAAAATGGTACGAAATCGTACCAGTTTATTGAATAAGGGCCAAATCGTACAATTTGGTCCGAACT